>PVLA01004810.1:0-164623 GCA_004027455.1 Hydrochoerus hydrochaeris
AAGTATTGCAAGGCATTCTGAACCAAATAACCGAAGATGAACAATGGCTGCTATATTATCTCATTTTCCATAAAAATTTTGTTTATACTATCATACATATTAAAATCCAATAAGACACAACATGATAGAACCAATGGTAATAGAAAAACAAGAGCATGGTAGGACTTCAGAGCAAGATGATATCAAATCAACAATGGCTACCATAGTGTCTTGTCTTCACAGTAACTATTCATACCATCACATATATTAAGATCAAATAAAACAGAATAAAACCATTCCAACCAATGAATGAAAACATAAGACTTTAAAGCAATATAATGGTGAACCATGATTTCCATAAAATCTTCTGTACTCTTACCATTTCTTACACTAGGGAGACTATACAGTATTTATACATGAGAGTTTGATTTATTTCACTTATGAGTATAGATTCGAGTTGCATCCATTTATTTATAAATATCTCAGTGTGATCATTCTTTATAGCTGAGTAGTACTCCATTGTATAAAAGTACCACAATTTTTTTATCCATTCCTCAGTTGATGGGCACTTAGGTTGTTTCCAAGATCTGGCTATTACAAATTGTGCTGCAATAAACATGGGTGCATGTGTGGTAAGATGTTTTCAGTTCTTCTGGGAATATGCCTAAGAGTGGAATAGCTGGGTCAAATGGGACCTCCAAACCCAGCTTTTTGAGGAATCTCCAGATTGACCTCCACAGTGGTTGCACCAGTCTACACTCCCACCAACAGTGCAGAAGAGTTCCTTTTTCCCCACAGCCACTCCAGCATTTGTTGTTGGTAGTTTTGTTGATCCTGGCCATTCTTTCTGGAGTGAGATGGAATCTCAGTGTGATTTTAATTTGCATTTCTCTAATGACCAACGATGATGAACATTTTTTAATGTATTTATTTGACATTTGTATTTCTTCATCTGAGAACTGTGTGTTCATCTCGGATGCCCATTTTTGGATTGGGTCTTTGAATTTTGGGGATCGGATTTTTTTTAATTCTTTATAAGTTCTAAACAGAAGTCCTTTGTCTGAGGGACAGTTCACTAAGATTTTTTCCCAGTTTTTGGGTTTTCTTTCCACTCAGCTGGAGATTTCTTTGTACATGCAGAAACTCTTTAATAAGATGTGATCCCAGTTATTGATTCTGGGAAGTATTTCTCATGCAGTTTGGTTCTTGTTCATGAATTCTCAACCAACCCCTATGTCTTCAAGATTTTTACCTACTTTGTCTTCCAACAGATTTAGTGTTTTTGTTTTAATATTTAGATCTTTGATCCATTTGGATTTTAGTTTAGTACATGGTAATAGGCATGGGTCTAATTTTAGTTTTCAGCATATGGATAGCCAGTTTTTCCAGCACCATTTATTAAAGAGACTATCATTCTTCCAGTGAACATGCCTGGCCACTTTATCAAAGATAAGGTGGTTGAGTGTGTTCATAGTTGCATCTTCTAGTTTATTACATTGATCTTCAGGTCTGTTTTTATTCCAATACCATGTTGATTTTATTACAGTAGCTTTGTAGTATAACTTCAAGTCAGGGATTGTGATGCCTCCTGCCTTGGTTTTGCTGCTTAGAATTGCCTTTGCTATTCTAGGTCTCTTCTGTTTCCAGATGAATTTTAGGAGTGATTTGTCAATATCTATGAAGTATGTTAGTGGTATTTTCATTGAGATTGCATGGAATCTGTATAACAATTTTGGGAGAATGGTCATTTTCACAATATTTATTCTTCCTATCCATGAACAAGGGATGTCTTTCCATTTACTGAGGTCCTTTTTGATTCCTTTTTCAGGGCATTATAATTTTCCCTGTACAACTCTTTTAAATCTTTCCTTAGATTAATTGCTAAGTATTTCATTTTGTTGGATGCTAGTGTGAAGGGAATGGCTTCTCTTATTCTTCTCTTGGTGATTTTTTTGTTATTGTATAAGAATGCTATTGATTTTTGAGTATTGACTCTGTATCCAGCTACATTGCTGAATTTATTTATTATATCTAGGAGTCTTTCAGTGGAGGTTTTGGGGTCCTCTATGTAGAGTATCATGTCATCTGCAAATAATGATAATTTAACTTTTTCTTTTCCTATCTTTACTCCTTTTATTTCTCTCTTTTTTCTAATTTCTCTGGCTAGTATTTCCAGTGCTATGTTGAATAGGATTGGTGATAAGGACATCCTTGCCTTGTGCCTGATTTCAATGTTAAGGCTTTCAGTTTTGGGTCATTTAATATGACACTGGCTGTTGGTTTGTCATAGATGGTGCATTACATTTATTGATTTACCTATGTTGAACCATCCCTGCATGCCTGGGATGAATCCCACTTGGTCATGGTATATAATCTTCTTGATGATTTGCTGCATTCTGTTTGCCAATATTTTATTGAGAATTTTTGCATCTATGTTCATTAGGGAGATTGGCCTGTAGTTCTCTGTTTTAGTTGGGTCTTTCTTGGGTTTTGATACTAGAGTGATATTTGCTTCCAGGAATGATTTAGGGAGAATTGCTTCCCTTTCAGTTTCATTGAAGAGTTTGAGGAGTGTTGGCATTAAGTCTTCTTTGTATTTCTTGCAGAATTCCTCAGTGAATCTGTCTGGGCCTGGACTCTTCTTTGTTGGTAGGGACTTGATTACATATTCAATTTCATTAATAGAAATTGGGTTATTCAGCAGTTTTATATCTTCTTGATCCAGCTTTGGTGGTTCATATGTTTCTAGGAATCTGTCCATTTCTTCTGTGTTGTTGAACCTATGAGAGTAGAGGTTTTCAAAATAGTTGTTGATGATCATCTGTGTTTCCACAGGGTTGGTAGTGATTTCGCCTTTTTCATTGTGTATTGCATGAATTTGACTCTTTTCTTTCCTTTTTAAAATTAGGTCGACTAGGGACTTATCAATTTTATTTATTCTGTCAAAAAACCAACTCTTTGACTCTTTGATTCTTTGCATTGTTTTCTTAGTCTCTATTGCATTAATTTCTGCTCTGATCTTTATAATTTCCTCCCTTCTTTTGGCTTTGGACTTGGCTTGCTCTTCTTTTTCTTGCTGTTTGAGGGATAAAATCATTGTGTTCATTCTGTTTTCCTAATGTGGGAACTCAGTCTAATAAATTTTCCTCTGAGGACCACTTTCATTGCATCCCACAGGTTCCACTAAGTTGTATTTGCATTTTTGTTTGCTTGTATATATTGTTTAATTTCTTCTTTAATTTCCTCTGTGACCCACTGATTGTTCAAGAGTGTATTACTCAATTTCCATGTGTTTGTGGGGTTTTTGCAGTTACTTTTATCATTAATTTCTAGTTTCATGGCACTATGAACAGATAATATGCATGGGATAATTTTAATTCTTTTGCATTTACTTAAATATGTTCTGTGGTTTAGTATATGATCTATTTTAGACAATGTCCCATGTACTTCTGAGAAGAATGTATATTCTGATGTTGTTGGATGGAACACTCTGTATTTGTCTATCAAATCCATTTGTTCACAGGTGTGATTCAGTTCTGTTATTTCTTTGCTGATTTTCTGTCTAGTTGATCTTTCCCTTTGTGTCAATGATGTGTTATGGTCTCCTGTTATAATTGTGTTATTGCCTATTTGGTTTTCCATTTCTGTTAATACTTGCTTTGTGTAACTGGATGCTCTGTTATTTGGTGCATATATATTTAAGCTTGTTATCTCTTCCTCTTGAAGTTTTCCTCTAACTAGTATGTAGGGACCTTCTTTGTCTCTTTAGACCATTCTGGGTTTGAAGTTCACATGATCTGCAAACAGAATAGCTATCCCCACTTTTTTTTGAGTTCCTGTTGCATGGAGTATTGTTTTCTATCCTTTGACTTTCAGTCTATGAGTTTCCTTTTGGGTTAGATGGGTTTCCTGTAGACAGCATATGGTTGGATGTTTTCTTGATCCATTCTGCCAGTCTGTTTCTTTTAATTGGTGAAATGAGGCCATTTACATTAATGGTTATAACTGTCATATATTGGTTTATTGTTGATATGTTATCTTTCTGATGTTGTATCTTAATTTTCCATTCTTTTTAATTGTCTGTCTTGCTTAGTGGTTTTTTCCTATGTGTATATAGAATGTCTTTGAGTATTCTTTGCAGGGTTGGTTTGGTGATCATGAAGTTCTTCAGTTGTTCTTTGTCATGGAAGTATCTTATTTCTACATCCATTTTGAAGGACAGTTTTTCAGGGTGCTTCAGTCTGAGTTGGAAGTCATTTTCCTTTAGGATCTGAAACACTTCACTCCATGGTCTTCTTGATTTCGTTGTTTGTGTTGAGATGTCTGCTGTGATTCTGATAGGTTTTCCTTTATTGGTGATCTGTCTTTTCTCTCTAACAGGTTTTAATATTCTGTTCTTATGTTGGATTTCTGGGATGGTGATTATTATATATCTGGGTGTAGTTTTGTTTTGGTTATGGCTCTTTGGAGTTCTATATACTTCACTAATCTGTATGTCAGTTTCCATACTCATGTTTGGGAAGTTTTCAGCTATTACTCCTATAAATAATCTCTTGATATCATTTGTGTTGTCCCCTTCTTTTTCATTTATCCCTATTAATATTATGTTGTTTTTCTTTGCATCATTTTGCAGCTGTTGAACTGTTATTTCCTGATTTCTTGTTATTTTTACAAGATCTTTCCTTTCCTGTTCACTAGCTGCAATCTTATCTTTGAGGTCTGAGATTCTATCTTCACTTTTGTTCAGGTGGCTTTTGCAACTTTCAATAGAATTTTTGATTTCCTGTATATCTCTTTGAATCTGCTTCATGTATTCTGTTTGTTTCTTAAACTGTTCATTCAGGCATTCTTTGCTTTTGCTTTGTTCCTTTAATTTTTTAGCTGTGTCTTGGTGGGATGCATTCAGTTTTTCTTTTACTACTTTTATAATTTCTTCTTTTACCTGGGAGATTATTTCTGATTTGAGTTTCCTCATAGCTTCCTGTACTTGCTTCTTCATTTCAGTTGATATCATTTCAGGCATTTCAGGTGTATGGCTAGTGTTTTCTTCTATGTACATGACTCCTAGGCTTTCTTGAGATGGGCTGGAGGTTTGAGATTGCATTTTGGTCTTTCGTTTTTGTCATTTTCCTATATTTCCGTGTTTCCAGCGATGTTCCAAAGCTTTCCCTGGGTGTGTTGGAAATCACCTCTTGTGCCCTACACTACTGGGACTCAAGTGGCTTTGGCTTCCTTTGCGAGATAGGACTGGTTCCCCTGGTTGAAAAAAGGTCACTGGGCGTAGTCTACTAAACTTTTACCTGGCTTGCTCTGGTGAGCTGCAACTCATCTTGTGCTGGCAGTGTGGGCCTGGCTCCCCTTTTGGTGGGCTTGGCTCCCCTGATTGAATGAAGGTCACTGGGCACTGTCCACTCAAGCTCGCCTAACCTCTGGAGCCTAGTCCAGCATCCTAGTGGGCTTGGTGGGTACCCAGCTTCCAGGATCATTGGTCCCAAACTTTTCCCGGGCCTGCTCTGGCAAGCTGCAATTCACCTCACAGCGGCACAGCACCAGCCTGGCTCCTGTTTTACTTTTTAAAATAAAAAATGATTGTTATCTTTTCCACTTGAAGTTTTCCTCTAACTGGTATGTAGTGACCTCCTTTATCTCTTTTGAACACTCTTGGTTTGAAGTTCACATTGTTGGCAAGCAGAATAGTTACCTCTGTTTTTTTGGATTCCTGTTGCATCAATTATTGTTTTCCATCCTTTGACTTTCAGTCTATGAATTCCCTTTTGGGTTAGATGGGTGTCTTGTATACAGCATATGGTCAGATTTTGTTTATTGATCCATTGTGCCAGTCCATTTATTTTAATTGGTAAATTGAGGCCATTTTCATTAATGGTTATAACATATATACTGGCTTATGTTTGTCATGTTATCTTTCTACTGTTGGTTCTCTACATTTCCCCTCTCTTTAATTGTTTTCCCTACTTAGTGGTTTTATTCTATTGTTGTTCTTGAAATTGTAGTCATTTTTATATGTATCTAGAATGTCCTTCAGTACTCTTTGTAGCATTGGTTTAGTGGTCATGATGTTCTTCAGTTGTTCTACATTGTGGAAGTATCTTGTTTCTCTATCAATTTTGATGGATAATTTTGCAGGGTACATGGATTGGGGTTGGAAGTCATTTTCTTTTAGGATTTGGAATACTTTACTACAGATGCTTCACTGTTTGTGTCGAGAAGTCTGCTGTGATTGGAGTTTCCTTGTGGCTGTTGTGATGGGGTTTGGTCTGAAGTGGATACATTTTCTTGAACCTTGTCTCAGAGGTGAATCTTTCAATATGCCATCTATAATTTCTCTGTATATTTATTCTTGTTATTATAAATAGGTGTTTCCTTTATAGGTTACTTGTTTGTCTTCTCTCACAGTTTTTGATATTGTGTTCTTATGCTGAATGGCTGGGATATTGATTATCATATGTCTGGGTGTAGATTTATTTTTGTTATGGCTAAATGGAGTTCTATATGTTTCACTTATCTGTATGTCAGTTTCTTTTCCTGTGCCTGGAAGGTTTTCTGCTACTCCTTTTGTAAACAGTCTTTTTATGTCATTTGCCTTGTCACCTTTTTTGTTTACACCTATCATCTTATATTGTTTTTATTTACATCATCTTGCAACTATTGAAGTGTTATTTCCTCATTTCTGGCTACTTTTAAGAATTCTTTCCTTTCCCATTCACTAGTTGCAATCTTGTTTTTGTGGTATGAAAGTCTATCTTCACATTATTTGAGGCAGTTTTTCCAACTTTAATGGAAATTTTGATTTCCTGGGTATCACTTTGAAACTGTTTCATGCATTCTAATTCTTGCTTACATTGTTCATTGAAGGTTTCTATCATTTTCCAATGCTTCTCTATTTTTTTAACCCATGTCTCCTTTAGATGTGTTCTGCATTTCTTTCATTAAGTTTATCATTTCTGTTTTACCTGGGAGATTATTTATGACCTGAGTTCCTTTAAGCTTCAAGGAGTCCTTTCTTTACTTCAATTGTTATCATTTTAGAAGTTTCAGGTGTATGGCTTACATTTTCTTCTGTGTCCCTGTCTTCTAGGTTTGCTTGGGAGGGGCTGGAGGTTTCAGATTGCATTTTGCTCTTTCATTTTGTCACTTTCCTGTATTTCCCTGGGGCAGCTGAAGCTAAACATCTGGAAACATTAGCCAATTGCTTTCTGAGTTGGCAATGGCTGTCTGTACTGAAAGGGGTCTTCCTTGCTGAGTGGGGGCTGTTAGACAGGACTTGCCAGGTCCTGAGTAGCCCATGGAGGCTCCTCAGCTGGGTGGAGTAGCTGTGTAAATACTCTTTGGCTCTCCCATACATATAATTTTGTTCTCTGTATTATTTTGTAATAATGAATTTTTACTTCTTTCAAATCCTTGTTCTTCCCCTTTCCCGTCTTCCTCTCCTCTTCTTTCTACCCTCCTTTCCTTGCTACTGCTTCTATTTCTCCTTATTTCCCCCCTTACTGCACAGTCTATGAAAATTTAATTGTTAAACTGAAGTGGACACATTTTCTTGAACCTTGTCTCAGAGGTGAATCTTTCAATATGTCATCTATAATTTCTCTTGTGTATTTATTCTTGTTATTATAAATAGGTGTTGAACTTTATGAAATGTTTTTCTGTAAGCTTTCAGATGAGCATCTTAAAGTTCATTTCCTATAAATGTGGTAAACTACATTTTTAAAAAATGTTAAAATAGACTCAAATTTCTGGAATAAACTCAATTTGATTGGGATGAATTGCATTTTAAAATTGTATTATTAGATTCAGTTTGTGAATATTTTCATTAAATTTTTACATCAGCTCATGAGACAGTTTAATGAGAAATTACTTTCCAATCTTCATTTCTTATGTTTTTCTCAGATATTTATATCCACTTTTTTGATAGCTTTACAAATTGAGCACGGAAGTAGTTCTTCATCTATTTTTTTGGTAGAATTTGTGTGAAAATGCTTTCTGTTTCTTAAGTATTTGGAAGAATTCACAATTTGGCCATCTGGTCCTGAAATTTCCTTTATGTACAGTTTTTTTTTATTATAGGCTCAACTTATTTCATGGATATAATAATGTTCATATTTTCTATTTATTCTTAGTCACAATTTGTAAGCCTCTTTTAAAAATAAAAAAATGCATCCATTATATCTGAATGTTCAAGAACTGGTGCAAACCTTTTCAGTCTCTTCTAATTATTTATTCCGTGTATAGAGTCAGTCATGATACATTCACCGAGTCCAGAGGTACTCACTGTACTTCAGTTCCTTTCTCTTTCCTCTTTTGTCTTTGTCTGGATTTATTGCCTTTGTCAGCTCAAAAACATTTTTAGAAACTTTCTTTTGTTTGTTTTTGTTTTGGTACTGGGGACCCAACTCACAACTTAGCATTTGTCAGGAAGTCACAACACTGAGCTAAACCCTTAGCCTTTTTTTTCCTATCTTATACTTACTTTTTGTTTTATGATTCTCCTCCATCATTATTTTTTCCCTTGTATGTTCTGGAGTTTAACTTTATGCTCTTATGTTAGCTTTTGAGATCACCAGGTTGGCTTTCCAGGGCCTGCAATCCTGACTGTGTTGTAGCCCCAAGCTACAATTCCGTCTCCAGGCTGAGAAGAGTGCTGAGAGCCTGCGGGTTGTCCTAAATTTGAACTTTATGCTGCAGGACAACAATGGAAATGTGCTGAGAGCAAAATGCTACTGTGGATGTGTAGCTTTGTGTTTTCCTGCTCTCACAATGGTAGTCATTCAAAAACTAGATGTCTTGGTGGCTTTTCATTGTTTTTTTTTTCTTTAAATGTATCAACCTTTTATTATTTTAAACATGAGGATTAATCTGAACAAACTACCTGGCTGACTTTAAATTTGTACAACTCTATTTGGTGCCAAGTGAACTTTCTACTGCGTTTCTTTGGTCAGCAAAGTAGTAAAACATCTTTCAATTTTTAGAAGATAACTAAAATAAATATAAGATTCTGTGAGATTCCTATTCAAGTGTTTTTTATTTTTATTAGATTACTTGCTTTATTATTGAATATAGTTCTCTAGTTTTTGATATTTATAATTTATTTTTTACGTATCATAAATACACTACCCCAGCTGGTCTTGGCAATTTGAGGTTTTTTTTTTTTTTTATACTAGAAATTGAACACTGAACCTTGTGCTTGCCGGGCAAATGATGTGTCACTGAGCTCTATCCCCAGCCTAATGTTTTCAATTTGTTATGATTTTTTTAATGAACAGAGGTTGGCTTTCATCCCTCCTGTCACAGAGATATCACCTCTTCGGCTTTTAAGAATGGACACCACCCAGCTTGTTCTGTGTGTCTTCAGTTTACACAGGTAACACTCGTGTAGGATAATAATGGCTCCAGCTCATGTTGGAGAGGCATCAAAGTCACCATTGGGTGACAGTCTGCTGTTTGCTAAGCACAGTCCTCAGTAGTTTGTGGCCACTGTCATATTTACTCTTCATGGCTCACCTTGTACACACGTTCATATGCCCATTGTGTAGAGGTAGACTGATGTGCTCTGCTCTTTCCCAAAATAGAATTTTATTGTTTGACCATTTCTTATGCCTGTATCTTGTAATCTGAACAACTACTTTGAAGATAACAATAAGCAATATATTAACTAATGTTAATCTCCTATTATTTTATTCTGAAATTCTATATCATAATTTTTATTCTTTTTTTGTTTTTAATATAAAAAAATAGAATTTCCTCTTACTCTTGCCTAGAATTGACCTTTCTAAAGCCATTCTCTTGTCATAGAATCTTAGTAGGAAAATTTCCTCAATCATAGATTCACTTGTGTAACACACAAACACTTTAACAGAAAACCCCAGTAGGTGCCTGTACCCTCCCAGCACAGAGGCTTAGTGAGTGCCCAGTGCACAGAAAGTTCTATTTGCGGAGTTCTCCTGAGGCTGTGTCTGGTATTCAGATTCTTACTGCAGTTTTAACCATTCTGCCAGATTAATTTCTTCTGTGACATCTTCGTGCCTGTGGTTTACAGCTCATTTTTACTACTGAGTGTGTCTTCGCTGCATCTTTTCATTGTTCTCCATGCCACTCTGCACATTTTGGGCCATTCTCCTCCCTGTGACCTCTGTGTCCGCAGGGGTGCTTCTCACTCTTGTCCTCTCATCTCCTGGGCCTTACACTCTGTCCCTCCACCTTCTCATTCCTCTTTCCTGCCGCGCACTCCTGGGCACTAGCTTCAGCTCTGACTTGGCATTCCTGTCTGTGAGCTTTCACCCTTCTGTGCATGTACTTGTCATTTCCTCTACTTCCTTGGCAACACACAAATAGTGTCTCTGCTATCTGTGAGCCCAGACCTGGTGTTCTCTCCTGGGCCTCTATCTGTCCTCGGCCTCTTGCCTGCTCTCAGACTGCTGCTCGTCTTTCCTTGGTGTCCCCACAGACTTTGGACTTAGCTTGCCTTCCTCTTGCCCCACCTTACATAGATGGCTGTCCTTCGGTGCTTCCTCCAAATGATGTCTTCCTTTCTGTCACCACCCACAACCCTCTACAAGTGAATATTCCACCCAAATTGCTACCTCCAGCCCAGAGTGTCTTCCTGAGCCTCCCGTATCTGTGTCCAGGGGCCCCTTTGTCCAGGACATCTACACCCACACTTGCTTCAGGATGTAGTGCCAGGTGGGCACTATCTTAAGCACTTTACATAACGCATTCCATTTTCCTAGTAATTCTGTAAGGCCCATAATACTATGTATTTCTGTTTACAAATGAGAAAATTGAGGCATATAGAACTTGAATGACTTTCTCAAGCATTTGGGGAGAGGTCTGCATGTGTGCATGTTTCTACACCAGAGACGCACTCACTCACAAGTGTGGCCTCCGCGTCACGCTTTCCAGAAACTTAGGAAGTGATGATACTGAACAGAGAAAGGGAGACACTGGAGGGTGTTGAGGGAGAGGCTTTTTAACACAGAGCCCCACTATAACACGGGAGTTGGGTCTCAAAAGAGTGATGAAGTCATCCCTATGGTGTTGGGGTGCCAGAGGGCAAAGGGATGAATACAGCCTCAGGCTGGGGTCACAGTAGAGTCCTGGAGCTCTCTTGCAGGGTCTGTCTGCAGACAGCACAGCTTACTTCACTTCCAGGTGCCAGTGCATCTAGACTGTTTCTGTAAGGCAGAGGACAGGGTTGTAAGAAGAGGACTGGTCAGACAAACACCAGCACAACAACGGGCTTTTGCTCTTGATAGAATGTAAGAAATGGGCCTGGTGGAGATCAGAAGGCACCACCTTTACCCGGGTGAGAGGAAGGTAGAAGGCGGTTGGTGGTATTTGACAAGTGTGAAGATGAATTGGTTGTTTTACACCAGGGCTCCTGGTTTAGGAGCCTCCTTTGGGAAGCTGGTTTGCACTGTATTGCAGCACCAAATAGGAAGGCTCACTGCCTTGCGATCAAACCCCAGCTTGTAAGACATAGGGTCAGGCACCAGCTCCACATCAAGGAAGGTCCTCAGGCCTAGCAAGAGGCACTCTCTTGACCCCATTGCTGCAGCTCTCTAGTGCTCCCACTCCTGGCATCTCCGAGAGCTCTGCCAACCCCAGCCCTTCTTCAGATCCACCCCACCTGCCATGGGGGCCCTGACTTCCCTGGACCTGTCCTGGGAGCTGACACCTTGCTTCCTGCTCTGCTTGGAGCCGGGAGGTGACAGCATCACAGGGAGAGCAGGGACGAAGTCAGGGGGGTGGTGTTCAGGGTGCCCAGCACCTCTTTAGAGGCAGCTTTCCTGATGTCCAGTTCAAAGACTATGACTAATTCGGGGTAGCTGAGGACCAAGTACTCTTTAAGATGGCTAGGAGAGGAGAACTATTCAGTGATTCCTGAGCTCTTCATCATGTTGGAACTTGGGGCACTGGGAGAACAGGCAGCTGGGGGCTTGCGGGTGCGCAGGCTAAGGATCAGACATCCATCCATTCCCCCGCACCCGTTAGCAAGTGGGGGCCGGAGGTCTGAGTATCTCTTGGGAGGATGAATGTATGCAGTGTGGCAAGTAAGGGGGATTTCCTTCTACAATCTGTTTGAAGGCAAATATTTTTGTCACTATTTTGCTCAGTTTTGACTAATGGTACTGCTCTATTCAGTATTCTGCTTTTATAAGTTCGATATTTCCTTCCATTTTGCTCTACCTGATTGAAAGAACAGCTAATATGAACGGAATGGGATGTACTATTGTGCCTGTTGCTGGTGTCCTGGTGACCTGCTGTGAGGTTCTGTGGTAGTTTCACTGCACTGCCTCTTATGGGTTTGTTCTGTCTTGTTCTGCTGTATTTTGCTACCTTCAAAAAAAAAAAAAGTAGATAACAAAGTAACAAATTCTTCCAAAAACCTTCCTACTACACCAAAGCTGACCCATGGGGCATGGATGAGGAGAAACTCAAAACCAAAGCAACAGAATTATATAAGGTGATTAAAAAGTAAACAACAACAAAACAAGTCAGTAAGATACTGAGCAAGCTGAAACAGGATATAATTAAACAGGTGATGAACTTAAAAAGTAAAAGAAAGAAAAGAAAATGCTCTAAAGGATATAACTACATTTATGTTAAATGTGTAGGATTGATAACCATGTTGCTAAGTTGTTACTGGATCATTGAACTTCTTTGCAGCCTCACTGTTTTAATGTCCACTTTGTATGCTTTAATTTTGTAACTTGAACAACTATGTCTAAGAAGACAATATGTAATTTATCAACTAGTGATTTCTTACTATTTATTTTTTTCTGAAATTCTTTATTGTTTCTACCCCTTTTTCTGTTTTGCTTTTTTCTTCTTTAAATAAAATTTTAAAAAAGATAGCTAGGAGAAAGGATTTTAAAGGTTTTCACAAAAAAGGCAGATATGAGAAGTAACGCACACACTGGTTAGTTTGTTAGCTTTTCATGTTCAAAATATCATCTTATATATAATAACTGTATACATTTTACTAATTTTAAAATCAAACTAATTAAAAATGCCCAATTCACTATTTTAGTATATTCACAGATCTGTACAAACATTATCATTATCTAAGTTTAGAACATTTTATTATCCTGGAAAGAGAGTTCACTCCTACTGATGGTCAGTCCCTATCCCTCAATTTGTTTATGTATTTATCTGTTGTTTTTGTATTTTGGATATTATGTATAAAGCATTATTATGAGCATTTCTCTTCTAGTTCATATAAGGATATATGTTTTAATGAAAATATATATCTTTGGGTATATAACTAGGACAGGAATTTCTGGGCTATATATTAATCCTATGTTTAACATTTTAAAGAATTGTTAGAATATTTTCCACAGTGAAAAGATATCTATATTTTTTCCCTTTTTTTGTAGTCATTCCTAAAAAAGCATTGCCTAGACCAAGATCTTAAAAATTTACATTGATATTTCTTCTGAAAATTTAGTTTTATGCTTTCAGTTTTTACATTAAAGTATTATGATAAAATCTGAGTTGAAATTTGCATGTGAGATGAGGTAGAGATCCAAATTCACCCTTTCCATGTGGATATTTAGTGGTCCCAGCTTTTTTTAAATGGAGAAGCTTTTTCAGCCATTGATTAAACCTGCCCCCATTGTCAAAAATCAGTTTGCCATGGTGTAAGGCTCACTTCTGACTCTCCGGTCGATTGCCTTGTTCTGTATGTCAGTCTGCATGATAGTGCTGCTCTGTCTTGATTATCGTAACCGTGCAGTAACTTTTAATATTGGGAATTGTGATTCTTCCCACTTATTTTTTAGGATTGTTTTGGATTTTTCTGGGTTCCTTCATTTTGTATACTAATTTAAATCAATCTAACAATTGCTGCCCCCCAAAAGAACACTAGCATTTAAGGGTGATTTTACTGAGTCTCTGGATCGATTCAGACAGTTTCACCATCTTAATAATATTCAGTTTTAAAATCCATGCATTATTTTTGCTTCTTTATTCCATTTTCAATTTTTATTGGTGCATATTTGCAGTGCACAATGGTAACACTCGTCTTGTGGAGTCAGTACATGAACATAACACATCTCAGTTACTTCTTCGCCACTTCCCTCCATTTCCTCCTGCCTCCCGCATCTCTCCATATCCTCCCCATTTTAAAAAGATCTGCCTTCTTACTCACTAATACCTATCTTTTACTTTGTGCTTTATTTACATTTTGGATTTCTCATATAAGAGAAACCATGTGATATTTAAGCTCCTGTCTCTGATTTATTGCTTCTTTTAAGACTTGGCTTTCTGCACTTGGATTGTCACACCATGTGTATATATGGATCTCTTTGAGTTTTTCATACTTAAAATTTATACTTTCTTGGATATATAGGTGATTGTTTGATATATAGGTCATTGTTTATTAAATCTGGTAATTTTCAACATCATTTGCTTAAATATTCTTTTAGTATATTTTCCCCTGTCTGGCTGCTTAATTCTTCCATGTGTTGGTATGATAATGTGCGTTGTATCTTTTAGGATGTGTTCACCTTTATTCATCCTTTATTTTCTCTTCATTGTGCTGAGAAAGCCTGTTGCTTCTTCTTTTATTTATTTACTTTTATTTTTTTTAAATAAAATTTAAAGAGAAAAAAAGCAAAACAGAAAAAAGAATTTCAAAAAAAAATAAACAAAAAGAAATCACTAGTTGATAAATTACATATTGTCTTCTTAGATATAGTTATTCAAGTTACAAAATTAAAGCATACAAAGTAGAGAGTCAAATAGTGAGGCTGCAAACAGTTCTGTTCAACAATCCATCAAAAACAACAACATGGTTATCAATCCTACACACTTAAACATACATGCAGTTATATCCTTTAGAACACATTTTTTTCCTCCTTTTGCTTTTTAAGTCCATTATCTGTTTAGTTATATCATGTTTCAGGTTGCTCAGTACTTACTGATTTGTTTTGTTGTTATTTACTTTTTATTTATTTATTTTTTAAAGTAGTAAAATACCACAGAACAAGATGGAACAAAGCCAATTGAGACAGTATAGTGAAATTGGGACAGAACTTCACAGCAGGTTACAGGATAACAGTAATAGGTACCATAGTATATCTTGTTTTCTTCACAATAGTTGTTCTTTCAATCAAGTATAGTAAAATCAAAGGAAATACAGAAGATTATAGAACTTATCAAAACAGAATATTGAATAGAGCAGTACCATTAGTCAGAACAATGCAAAACAGTGATAAAAATATTTGCCTTCAAAGAGATGGTAGAAGAAAATCCTCCTTATTTGTTATATTGCATATAGTCAACCTCACAAGAGATGCTCAGATCTCTGGCTCCCACTTGCTAAAGGGGTGGGGGGGTGTTTGAATCAGCCCACGCATACCAGTAGGCTCACAGCCACTTAACAGGGCAGCAAGCTGGTTACTTGGTTTCCCAGCACCCTAAGTTCCAACATGGTGCGGATCTCAGGAGACACTGATGGTTCTTGCCCTGGGGTGGCCATGGCTTGCTGGGCCATAGCCACTTACCAGGGCGGTGAGCTAGTTGCTTGGTTTTCCACATGTTGCTTCTTCCTCTTGTCTCTGAGTCTGTTATTGAGCCCTGTCAGTGTTTTGTTTTATTTTAGTTTTTGTACTCTTCAATTCAAGAATTTCTACTTGGTTAGATTTTATAATTGCTTTTGATGATTTTTTGAGTGTAATTGCTCAGGTAAAATTGATTAAATCAGGATCAAATGGGAAAGTCAGTCATGTAGCAATCTGGTAAGAATACAGAGCAGGGACTTTGCCCATAAGGGGTTGGGTTAGTGGCCCCTGGTTTCCTCAAGGTGATTGATACCTATTTAGAATATCAATCCCTGACATTTAACTTCAGGAAGTAAGTGGGTACATTTGTTTTATCTTTTGTCTTGAGTTCTGGCCTACATCGGGAGGTGTCTGTCTCCCCATAGTTGTAAGATATCTCATCTTTTGCACTGGCTTCTTTGAGGGCCTAGCCCTGTCTGACTGCCATTAATATTTCTATTTAATTCAGTTGCCTGTAACATTCCCCCCTCTGAAGAAGCATCCCAAAATGCCATGAAGGAGTAATGGGTGATAACCTTTTAAAGTTACTGGATAGTCTGTTTGCCAAAACTACTATTAATTTCCTCATTTAGTCATATTTTGAGAATATGCACCAGTGAAAATGTCAACAAACACATTAGGCTTTGAGAAAACATATTTAGTACCAAATCCTAATTAACCAGCTTTGCAAGTGATGTTTTTCAGAAAATCTTTAGATAAATAGAACACTGAAAATCATAAGGAATTACGTTCCTTATGCTCCTGCAGGACCACTGATAAGAGCTTTTATCTTCAAATCTAGTAGTAACTTGGGAAGTGGTGTTGGGATCGGGTAAATGTAAATACTACAAAAGTCAAAATGACCCAGATGTTAACACCTCCTGAATTGCTTTGAGCCATGGGTCAGGGTTGTGAAGGAAGTCAAGTGCACATCAGTATTTGTGGGCCAGTTAGGAACAAGGCTCAGCTATGAGAGTAGAGCCAGGGAGAGAAGAGGAATTGGAGAAGGGAAGCCGTGGGGATATTGTGACACGGGACTGCTATCTGCTTCTGCTGCTCCATTGCTCTAGTGTGTTGATGTGTGTCCACAAAGCAAACCAGGCTGCAACATGAGGTGATTACTCTCCCCATCTGTCCTGTTTTCCTGCCCTGCACCTCCCAATCTCTTCTTCCCTGGGTGGAGGCTTCTGTTTAAGTCAACCATGTCTTCAGATTTTCTACACTGATCTCCATCTACATGCAGTTTACATCAAATCTGTTTCCAAAGCCCAAGGATCGGGCATCCCTAAAGCTTGATTTCTCAAAAAACTCCTACCCAAAGTTATTGACCAGTCTAGATGAATGGCAGTCCCTTGGAGCAGATCAGCAAGAGTGTGGATTTTTGGAGCTCCTCTGGTGTTCCTAATTGGCAGCCAGTATTGAGAACTGCTGCCTTAGAAATCAGTGCTTTGGGGAGAAGACTAATTTTGTTTCATTTTTTGATTTTGATTTCCACTGGCTCCTACAATTCTACATCCATTTTGTGGGTTTCATTTCCTGTTATGCTTTCCTTTAATCCTAATGAAGAACAGAGTCCCATGACATAGGGAATAAGATAGAAATTTCGGCAAGTCCTCTTATCCTCTTGGGATTCTTCCTTGTAATTCACACCCTTTCTGTACCAGGCATCTGCACCCAGGAACAGGCAGTTCCAGGTTCCAGCCTTGCCATTGGTTAATGCACTTTGGTTCTGCTTTTGTTTATACTTAGCTTTGTACTCTTGATCTTGATTGCAGTCATTTTATCAGTGCTGTAACAAGTTATTACAAATATAGTGGCTGAAAACAATACTCATTTATTATTTTACAGTTTTGTAGGTCGTGAACAGGTGATATGAAGATATTGGCAGAGCTGCATCCCCCCCTGGAAGCTCTGAACAGGGTTTTACATCCTTGCTTATCTGGTAGGTAGCAGGGTTCATTTCCTTGGGGTGCTGGAACTAAGCTCCATTTTCTTGATGGCTTGGAGGTGAGAGCCAGGCCAGCTTTAGCTGTCCCCATATTCGTTGGGTCATGGTTTCTTTCTTCACCCTGAAAGCTACACAGGAGGGTTAGATTTTTACCATGTTGCAATTCTCAGGGAAGAAAAGGTTCTCTTTTAAAGACTCATGTGATTACATTGGACCCAGTTGGATAATTTTTCTGTCTTAAACCATGTAATATTAGTTATTTATGCAAAGCCATTTTTGTTCATTTTTCATCATATAAGGTAGTGTAGTCACAGGTGTGGGGAATTAGGACCTGGGTATCTCTGCAGAGGCATTATTCTGTCTACCAACTTCAACATTTATTTTAGTCTTTAACTTTTCAGCAGTCTAGCCCAGCATGGGATATACACTTAATACATCCTTAGGAAGTGCTTGTGGGGTACATGGCTGGTTATCAAGCATGAATACCACCTCCAGTACTCGACCTGAGTTTCCCAGAGGCTTTGCTTGGTTCCTGCCCTTTGTACACAGGGGCTGAGCATTTCTGTTCTCATCCCAGCTCCTGGGAACCCACTTCCACACTCAGGCTATTATCTGAGATTGCTGTACCTCAAGTCATCCCTTGTGGGTACCAAAGGTTATATTTCTAACCAAACTCAGCAGCACAGAGTCACTGAGGCCTGGGACCCCATGACATTGACAATGAGATCCCACAGGGTCTGCACACAATTTCCTTCCCTCCTAGTTGGCTTCATTCCTAAAGTATGAGAGGAGACTTTACAGATGAAGCCACACAGAGTTTAGAAATCCATTAGTAAATTTCACAATTTTCTTCTCTAGATTTATTAAGAGTGTTGATGTTATCCAGAAAAACACTGGTACATAGTGTAACTCAGGAAACCATAGTGTGAAAGAGCTGATTCGAGAAGTTTGTCCAATGGAACAATGAAGGCTGCTCGTGGCAGAGCAGTGCTTTCTGGCAACTGTGGAGGCTCACAGGACTTAAAAAGCAGCTCCCCAGGAGGATATGTTTACATGGTCAAAAAGAGAAGGACATAGCTTCCCTTCAGCTGCTCTTTTTCTCTTGTTTCAATACTTTTCACAATGAGTATTGATTTTCCCCTGTAGACAAGCATTCATTCATCCAACCAGCACACATTTACTGAGCATGTCCCTAGCATCAGCAGACCGGCATTGATGCCTGCTATGTGCAGTCTTATGTTCCAGCTGCTATTCTTTGACCTATGCTTAGATGCAGGGGATGGAAAGACCTGAGACTCAGCTCTGCATCACAAGGGAATAGACCAGCAGCCACCTTGATGCTACTGATATTACTGCATAATGATTCTGAGGCCCTGGGTCAGCGCAAGCTGGGCTGACCTGGCCCAGCCTGAGGGCACCCAGAGGGCTATGTACAGTGAAACCTGAACCAAATCTTGATGGATCGAAGCTCTAAACCAAACGGAGGGGAGGGCTTAGGAAGAAGGGCTTTTGTGTGTCTACATGAAGAGGTGAATTCAGCAATGTTTGCGGTGGTCTGTGCATGAAGCTGGGAATGACATGAACGGCCATGGAGATGAGACCGCTGTGGGATCTCTTTGCTGCTGCCTGGGGGGTGGAGGCTTGGAGCCTCTGGATCTCCTGAGGGCTGGGGTGTGAGCAGCCGTTGTTAGAGCCAGGAGGGATCCCTGCACTGATATCATCTTTGTCGTGGGCCATGAGAAGATGGTGGTAGAGGGCACAAGTGTCCAGCTGCTCATCCAAGCACCCCTCTTACTTACCATGCCACATCTGGGTAGCATTCCAGCTTCTGCCAGTCTCTTCTCTTGTTTCTCCTTTCCTGTGCCAACCTCACCTTGCCTTTGAGGCTAGATCAAGCCTACCTTTGTGATCCAGTAACCTCTATGTATGCAATAGTCCTACTTTTAATATGAAATATTTTCAATGTGCATATGACTTATTTATCAAATCTGTTCAATATTTTTCTTCTCACTGAATGTCTAATTCCTTTACCAATTTATATATCTTTTCTCTTCTCACCTGAAATTTGTGAAATTCTTAATGAATTCCCAGTGAAATTCAAAAAGTGGCGAAGCAGGTTCTGGCTTGCATAATAATATAGGTCTCAGAATTCCACCTGTGATGCAGAGCAGAGACTTTACCCACGCTGTGGGGTGCAGTGAGGGAGGGAAGAATGGAAGGTAGGAAAGATGAAAACAGGAAGGTTTACGGCTATGCAGGCACTGGCTGGCTGATCGGAGCCCTCAATGCAGAGGAGTCTGCAGGCTTCTAGGTCTCCCACTGTGTCCTCCCCCAGAAGAAGGGCGGTGGACCCAGCAGACACGGAGCCTCCAGTGGGACAAGGCCGCTCCACAGCAGGAAAGTCTATTTCAACCAAAATAAGAACACAGAGACATGCAGTGTTACTGTGAACTTATCTGTCTTAAAATCATCTATTATACACCCTGGAGTAAAGTGTAAAATACAGATCACTTTCCCTAACATCCAAGCTGTATTAGAGCATTTTAATTTCACAGCATAGGTGGTTTCATTGCTCCTTCATGCCTACAGCTGTCCCAGAGCAATCACTTCCACCCCCCGGGAGCCTCCCTCTCCCCACTCCCTCTGTCTTGTCCGATGTTCTGTCTTCTACTTTTAGGTCACCTATGTCCCCTGAAAACACACTGCTTTACTGAGCCATACTTATTCTGCTAGACACTGTGATCTCCAGCCACATTCATTTTCCTGCAGATGACGTGATTTCATTTTTCTTTAAGGCAAAATAACACCGCATTATTTATATATGCGTTTTATTATTCCATGTATCTGTTTACATTCCTAAACTGATTCCGTAACTCGGTTATTGTGAGTTTCATCGCAGTAGACATAGGATTGCAGGTTTCTGTGGCATGCTGGCTTTAATGCTGTTGTGTATACACCACAGTGGTCTAGCTCGTTTGCTCAGTAGCACTACTTTTGGGTGCTGAAGGACCTCCACACCAGTTTCTAGGGCGGCTGTCCTAATTTACATTCCCATCAGCAATGTGAAAGGATTCCTCTTGCCCTGCACCCTTACTAGGTTTATTATCTTTATGTTCTTGATGATAGCAACCCTGCCTTGTTAAAATGGCCAGAGTAGTGAAAGCAATCCACAGCTTCAATGCAGTCCCCAACAGAGCACCAACTGCTATTTTCACAGAATCAGAAAAAGCTAATCAGGCGAGTTTCTGAAGTGAAATCCATCGTCTTCCTCCTCTGTGGCCTGGAGTTCCCTGGGGAGAAAGTCCCGAGATGGGGCATCGTCACACACATCCCGCACCACCCCTGCCAGTCAGGCAGTAGGCGAAAGTCCCCAGGAACACACCAACACTTGGTGTCATTACTTTCACTGCCTGACTTGTTTCACAGCATGAACAATTTCCTATCTGACCTCAGTCTTTCTGGGGAGCCTGCTCGGGTAGCCCCAGAAGATTCTCGCTGCTCTGGAAGGAGAGTGAAGTCGCAGCTGGCCCAGACCCGCTCCCAGCACCGTGGCGTGGCAGTGCGTGGGCACCTCCCATTGCGTGCGGTTTATCTGGGTAGCCAGGGGGCAGCTCAGGCCACTTCGGCCAGCTCTGTGTCAACACAGTGGTGAGGCTTCCACGTCTCTGCTGTGATTTCGCGTGACCGTTCCAGTATCCCAGGACTGTTGAAATGAAAATTTTTTTTCGGGGGAGGGGTGTTGAATCAATAATTTTATTCTATTTACATTTTACTGAATTCAACTTGCAACTATTTTGTTGAAGATTTTCAGTAGAATGAGACACTGTTTTTAGATTTTTTTTTTCTAGTAATATTTGTTTCTTGCCTAGGCCTGGCATTAGAATAGTGCTTTTTTTATAAAACAATAATTGTAAATCATGCCTACTTGTGCTTTTTTCTGGAACTTTGTGTAGAATTATATTAAATTCAACATACAAGCTTAAATATCACAATTTCTCTTGCATGAGAAATCCAAAATATAAATAAAGGGTAAGATAAAAGATAGATAATAGGAAGCAAGGAGACAGCTCTTTTGCAAAAGGATTTGAATGAGACCAAGAGGCAGGGGCAGTGGGGAGAAAGCGGAGGGCAGAGATTGAGACCTGTGCAGTCCACACACCAGTTTCCCCTGAGGACCATAACCATTATGCACTGCAAACGTGGGACTAATATGATAAAGATTATAAAAAAGAACTTGATTGAGTTCATCAGCAAAGATACCTGGGTCAGAAATTTTCTTTATGAGAAATATGTTTGCTAAGTCTTTTCTTCACAAGACTAGGGCAAGCCAGGCTCCCTGTTTAATTTTAGATAGTGCCTTTCTAGAAATTTGCCAGTCTCATGTAAGTTTCTCCAATTACTGTAAGTCAGTCATCCTTTTATTTATTTACTTATGTTATTTGATTAACAGGGTTAAATTTTATTTTTTCAAGTCAATTTTATTCACAGATAAAAAGAAATAAAAAGATAAATAAGAAAAAAAAGCTACAACAGAATTTTAAAGTACCTCAATCAGGGGCAACAATGGTGCATACATTGTGCATTGTCATTCCTAAGTCATTCACCCAGGGCAAAGGACGTCTGCATTCAGTTGTCCGAACAATACCGGCACAAATCTTTCTCTTCAGCAAACTCAGAGAAATCAGTAGTGTAACTATCTTAACTATTTCTTATATACGTATACAAATCATCCTTTTAAAGACGTGATTTAGAGTGATGGTTTTCATTACTGCTATTGCTAATGTAACTTTTTTGAATGTACTGATATGATAGGAACACACTTATTGACCATTAACTTTCAACCACTATAACAAAATATCTCAAGCCAATCATTGGTAAGGAGAAAAAGGATTTAGCCTGGAGACCCCGTGGTAATGAATTACCATCAGAGGTGCAAAACATAATTTCACTTCAGTAAGTCTATCTTTTTGGTATTTTATTTAATTAATTCATCTATATCATTACTACTTTCATTTTGCTTTTTGGAGGGGTTTATTTAGCCCTGTAATTCACTTTCTTTGATGATTACAAGACACTTTATCTTGATTGAGTTTGGATAGTTTATGTTTTTAAAATCTCTGTTCATTTCTTCAAGACTGTTAGATGTATGAATATTAAATTGCTTGTAATGTCCCCACTGATATCGTTAAATATCTCATTAATGACCTCAGATCTGTGGTGATAGCCACTGGTTCCCTATTCATACTGGTAAGTTGTGTGTTTTTTGTTTTCATATTTGTCCTCTTGGTGGCGATATCCAATGATATAGCTTAAAAACTGTGTTTTGGTTTCATTTATTTTATGTTGTGCAATTATTATTAATTTCTGTTTATATATATTTTTTCCTTTCTTTGGCATGCTTTGGGTTTAAATTTTTAGGTTTTGCTCTTATTTTGTATTAGGTTTAAACTTGGGTTATTAATTAGAGACTTTTTTACTTCTAATGAAGGCAATTAACACTATAAACTGCTTCAGCCACATCATGTGGATATTGCTATGCTGTTTTTATTTCATTTATCTCTGTATATGTTTTAGTTTCCTTTGAAATATTCTGTCAAATAACATTACTTAGAAGCATGTTGCTTATCCTGCATACTGAGGGGAGTATAAACTGATATAGCTGTATGGGAACAGTATAAATCCTCCCTCTAAAATAAAAATACAGTTACCATATGATCAGATAATCCCACTCCTGGGTATATATCCCAGGAAAAAATGAAATCAGAGCATTGAGAAGACAGCTGCCCTTTCATGTTTATTGCAGTGCTATTACAGCAGCCAGGAGACAAGATCAACCTGTGTCCCTCAACTGATGTGGTGCACATACACAATGGATTGTTATTTAGTCATAAAAATGTTAAAGTTGGGCCATTTGGAACAATATGAGTGTAACAGGAGACCATTATACTAAGTGAACTAAGTCAGGAATAGAAAGCAAGAAAAATCTTACTCATGCAGAGGAAGAGGCCTCATTTCAACCTCCTAGAAGTTGAGAATGGAAAGGCAGTTCCCAGAGGCCGGGGGTGGGACCTGAAGGAGGGTTTATCGCCAGGAATTCAGTTTTGCGTCAATTATAGCAGCAAGAAGTTCTCTGGTGCTAGTGCAGAGTATAATGATTGTGTAGTCACAAATGCTGGTGTAAAGCATTTGCAATGTCTTCACTATAAGGCAATAATATACGTTTGAGGAGACAGATAAGTTTCACTTAACTCAAGTATTATACATTGTACATATGTATTAAAACATCATGTATAGTTCTCCATGTTTTTTAATGTTTTGTGTATCAGTTAAACAAATTTAATAAAAATGGGAAAGAGATGTATTTTTTTTCTAACTTGTATGTTGGTTGCATTATTATGAAGAAAACACATGGCATGTTTTCAGTATTTTTTAATATTTGAGATTGGTCTTATGGGCGGGTGTATGACCCATCAGTATTAACAGTCCATCGGTGGTTGGAAACCTCGTGTGCACTGCTGTTGCTGGGCAGGATGTCCACACGTATGTGCTGTGTCCTGTTGCTTACTTGTATTGTTCAGATCTTACACATCTCAGCTGATTTTCTGTTCAGTGGTCCCGTCAGCTGTTGAGACAAGAATACTTGAAATCGCTGTTATTATGGGTTTATTTTATTTACTTTTATCAATGTCAATTTTTATTTGTTGTATTTGGGAGTATAGAAACCAAATTTTAAAACAATCATGACTTCTTAGTAGATTAATCCTCTCATCACCCATCTCTAAGATTTTTCTTTTTCTTTTATGAAATTTTACTTTATTAGTACCTTTATGTAGTTTATAATATTTGCACTCCTTATGAGAGGTTGGTCTGTATAGACAACACATTTCAGTGCTTTTTTTCATTCCTTCTTTTCCTGTCCCTCCCCCTCCAACCATCTCTTGACCTCTTTCCTTTTTTTGGATCTGTTTGCGGATTGTAAAATTTATATTCCATGTGTGGAGGTGGTACATGTACATAACACATCCCAGTTCACAGTTTTACCCTCTGTGCCTTCTCTCCCTCCTTCCTTCTTCCATTTCTTTGTCCCATTACCCTTTGAGAAACGTATATCTTCCTACTTCTATTATCTATCTTTTATTTTGATCTTTGTTTTTATTTTGGGCTTCTATTGTGTTTCTTTTGGGTTTTATTTTGGGTTTCTCATATAGAGAAACTATATGAAACCTAAGCTTGCATGTCTGATTTATTCTACTTAACATTATGCTATCAGGGTGCATCCATTTTCTGACAAATGGCGTGTTTATGAGTATGCATGGATTGATGTAATATGGTGGGTTTAATTCTTTCAGAAAGATACCTAGAATAGAAATAGCTCAGTCAAGTGGAATTTGCAGTTTTAGATTTTTGGAGAATTGCCATGCTGATTTTCATAGCAGTTGTCTCAGTTTACACTCCAGCTAGCAGGGAGAAGTGTGCCTTTTCCCCTGCACCTCTCCAGAACTGGCTATTATTTGATTTCTTGGTAATGACCATTTTTTCTGCAGTAAGAAGGAATTCCAATGTTGTTTTTATGTGCATTTCTTTAATAGTCACCAATGCTGAACATTTCTTCATTGTATTTATGGGCCATTTGTACTTCTTCTGTGACATGTCTATTCATTTCACTTAATCATTTTTAATTGGATCTTTTATTTTGGGGTTTTTTTTGGTTTTAGTTCTTTATGTAATGTGTCCTGTTTCTAAGGAATAACTGGAAGCATTTTCCCCCATCCTACAGATTGTCTATTCATCTTGTTTCTTTTGCTGTAGAGAGCCTTTTAATATTTGATATGATGCTATTTGTTGATTCTCAGACATACTGCTTGTACAACTGGGGTTCAGTTCACAAAGTCCTTGCCTACACCAGCGACTTCCAGAGTTTTACCTACTTTGTCATCCAGCAGGTTAAGAATTTCTGGTTTAATATTTAATTCTTTGATTCATTTTGATTTTAATTTAGTATATGGTGACATACATAGACTGTCTTTTCATGTAGATAACCAGTTTTCCCCACAGCATTTATTAACAGTGCTATCTTTCTTCCAGTGTGTGTTTTTGACCTCTTTGTCAAAGATCAAATATCCTCTTTCCCTAACAGTAAGACCAGTCTTGAGAAAATAACCAGTCCTGAGAACTAGGGATCAAAAGCGCCAGTCCTAACATCCTCTCTTTGCCTTACCTACTATCAGTGCTCTTACTCCATGGCTGTGCAGTAAGGCAGGTTCCTGTGATCGCTATTGATTTTTATACATTGATTTTATATACTACTACATTACTGAATTTGGTTATTCATTCTAGGAGTCTTTTGGTGGATTTTTTTAATCTTCTGCAAAAAGAATCATTTTATATACAAGTAATTATAATTTGACTTCTTATTTTCCTGTACACATCTATTTTATTTCTTTTACTTGCCTCTGGGAAGCAAGAGAATAAACTGTGAGAAGAATCAGCCCAAGCCCCATTACCACAGCCAACTCCCAGGTCAGGACAGGGCAGCCCCTCAGTGTTGCAGCCATGAGAACTGAAAGAGGAGAGCGAATTGGGGCAGTTCTGACCCCGCTAAACAGCACCCATGACTCTTGGTTCGGTGTGCCTGCATTATATGTGTTTTTTTTTTCTCTTTTTCTGATATTGATTTTTTAGAAAACTAGGAATGGGGAACCTATGTGTTGGTAAGAGCCTAGAAATCTGAGATTCTGTTCTCACCAAGCTATGTTAAGTTTTCTAAACCAGGGGTTGTTTCAGAGGTTTGATTTAGTTAGCGATTTGGTACAGTCATATATTGGTCTCAACTTATGGCAACATCCCATTTAAATTTCCTCCTTCCTTTCCTTTCACTTATTTCCCTTCTCACACCCTCTCAAATATCCCACACTTTCCCTTCTTTTATGTTACACAAATACTGCTAACATCATTTACTTTTATTTAGTCTTAAATATTCATCTTCACTCTTTCCCTTTTTATTTCTCTTTTGACTGGTGTTACTTTTAGTAAGAGCTGGGGGTTGGGGCTATGATACTGAGAGTACAGGTCTGAGGGGTTTTTTTGTACCAGGGATCGAACTCCTGACCTCAAGCTCGCCAGGCAGGAGCTTGGGCCACTGAGCTAAATCCCCAGCCCCAGGTCTGAGGTTTAAGACTTTTATCTCTACAGTTTCTTAGCACAATAAAGACTGCTTCACTGGGGAGAGCTAAATTAGTCTTCTTTTTGGGTCATAAATCAGACCACCAGTGCCTTTCACCCTGAATCTGGCTCCATTTAAACAGTTCTCCTCCCCTCCTATTATCTACCTTCTTCACCCTCTCAAATTCCACCTCCCTGTCCACTGTTTTTGTGTGACAGAAACCAGCACAAAGCATTTTTATTTTTATTTATTTCTATAGTTTTCCCTTTTTTGTCTTTCCTTTCTACTCTTAAAATATGTGAAATAATGAATAAAATTAATTATTGATATGTTTTATATAGGTTAAACCTCACCAAAAATATAAAGGTAGATCTTTGGCAAGGGAGAAGGGAACTAAAAAATGAAGGGGGAATGTAAGGGATGCAAAAAGAAATAATATGTGTCATGTACAACGACTACCACTACCAGAATGAAAGTACAAATAAAAGAAATATTTTAGAAACTGTGTATAGAGGGTCAAATACAAGCTTTCGACCAGCTTAGTAATTAATTCCAATGATCTTACTGCCTCTCTCAATCTCCAATTATATTTCCTTTTGTTGCCTTCCCATCTCCCATACCAGCAGATAACTAAGGTCTTGTGTGTGGATCCCATGGGTACTGCAGGCCCAGCAGATAGAGTGAGGTACTTCCCTTTACACCATGTCCATGATAGGTCAAGAAGGAGGTGGGTTGGAACAGTTGATGGCACCTCCACAGCTCCCATCCATCCTTTCAAGAAGCAACCAACCTCCTAAACCATGAACATGTTTCCTTCTGTTTCTTTTCCATCAACTCAGCTCAGATCTGAGTACCTAACTATCCTGAAGAATGAGTTACGGACACCTTTGTGGAGCTCCCCCCACCCATTGCTCGCCGGTTGTGAACCAGTTCATCCTCATACCTACAGTCCCATGTGGAGAGGCTGCCATGGAACCATCTGTTGCATTCCAGCTGGTCTCGGGCTGGAGAACACAGGTCAACTAGGCTTGTTTCCAGAAAGGTAGATTTAGACTCTGACATTGTCAGGGAGACATACAAATGTGCACCTCTTCTTCATTTTTTATTTTTTTGCTAATATTTTGTAACTCTTTTTTTCTCCTTCTTCTTTTGCTATAGTTGCTTAAATTCTCTTTTCTCCTTGATGGTTTACTTCACTTTTCTTAATATATTGTGTTTACTCAATCCTGCAGGGTGATGAGTTACACAAGACATAGGAAATGGATTGTAATAATAGTTCCTTATTTGCATGTAATACTTGGCACTTTGCAAAATGCTTATAAATCATCTTATTGATCTTCTCACCAGTAGGGTGAACATTATTATTCACTTTAATAGACTGGGCTGAGGGGTATAAACAGTTCACATAGCTAGTTCTGAAAGCTGGGAATATCTAAGCCAGGAATTAAATGTATGTCTTTTGGTTAAAAATTTGGTATTAATTCAATAATATCTCATGACCATTTGTTATTGTCACTAAAGTAATTTTGTTTTATATATATATATGTATATATATACATATATATATAAAATTTGATGTATTTCTCAAATATGTACAAGTTTGTAAAATATTTTCACATTTTCTCAAACTATTTTCATTTATGTGAACTATGCTATCTTTATTAGCTTCCTGCTCATTTCTAATTAAGGTCAGTTGAACAACTTATTTCATTGTCTTGTCTCCAGTTCTAGTACGTGCATGTGCATGCACACACACACACACACACAGGCACGCACTCCGCTATAGTTAGATAATAGATCTTTCCCTCCTTCCTCTCCTGAAAATTGGTAGAAACAGCAATGCCACAGTAACAGGATGTACTATGTTGGCAGCCAGGTTGGCTTCTAAACAGCATAATGTATCAGGGGAAACAGGGCTTTGAGCACAGATGGCTCGTTGACCATCTCAGGCAAGGAAAGCGCAGTGGGAATCTGAAAAGCCACGTGAAGGAGAGATGAATGGGCCCCTTGCAACAGGACACACGAGCCAGACTGAGAGGGCTCCTGCTTGCCAAATTTGAGGCAAGTTGAATATTAATTTATCAGAAATCTATACAAATATTATAACATATAAAGTAAAAAAAAGTTGTTAACCCAGAATGACATCAAAAACACAGAAAGGGAAAAATCCCAAGCTGCAACCATTGAAAACGCTTATTATAATTATTTGCTCTTAAAATTAGTAATAAAAGCTAAAATAAGCATTTATATAACCATTCCTTGGAGACACTGTAGTTTACTCTTTGTTGATGTGGGAAGGCCTTCCTTTATGGAAAATACCTGTAATAAAATCTGAATGATCAAATTTTAAAATTATGTTTGCAACATTAGACTGAGATGATACATACTGAAACTATTAGGTGAAAGATTAAGAAAAGATATTACTTTAATAATAACATGATGTATATCTTCAATGAGAGGAGATTTAGATGCCACCCCTCAACTGAGTAATCTACTGCGTGTCACTGGCAATAGACAAATTAAAGTGACATCCACATTGGTAGGCGTAGTGAGCCCCACACTGACTAGTAACAACATGTGCCCAGCATCTCTAACAGGAGTCTCACTGCTTTTAACATTCTTAGTTACAAGAAATACAGTCTGTAGTGGAGGAAGAAGCAAGTTACACTAAGTTACACTGCTAAAAAAATAAGAAAAATTTAAAATGAAATCTATCAATAGCAATAACAGAACATCTAGCTTTCTAACAAAATATGGTATCGTAAATAAAATAGGAGAAAGCTGCCTTCTATGAAGGAAATGAGATCGAAGAGACAGGACACTAACCTGCTGTGCATAAATCTTGATGGGATCTGATTTGAAAGTAAATGTCTGCCAGAGGATGTATTTTGAAAGCATGAAATTTGGATAAAGATTAGCTATCGGTTTATATTGCAGAATGACAAGTACCTTTTTAAGGTGTGGTTATGGTTTTAGGTGTGGTATTGTGGCTATTTGAGAGAATATACTCTTTTAAGGAAATGTCTACTGGAGTCATGAATCATCAGGTTATACACACACACACACACACACACACACACACACGTCATTTCATGAGTGTTTAGCCCCCTGGATCTGCACCCACTGACTTACTTCCTTGCCTCTGTGAGCACCACATTCTACCTCTTCCATGCTCTCCTACATGGAGTGCTAGGAGGCCTGGTTCTTTTGGAAGATGCCTGCCTGTCTTTGAAGCCTCTGCTCAAATCCTCTCCACTGAATTCCATCCTGCCTTCCCCAATGAGCTCTGGTTGTTTCTTCCTCTGTGATGCCAAAACATGTAGATCACATTTCTGTTGTAGGCTGTTCTATATCGGGAAACTTTCCCTCTCTTTTGACTCCTTCAAACTATGACTTACTTACTACCTGAACACTCCAACTCCTGACAGTGTGCTGGCCCATTCTGTTGGCATGGTAATTGTAAAGTGATAAAAGTAAATCAACAAATGCATGAAAGTCAAAGTCACAGCTCTAAAACTTTGCATATCTTACTAGTAGGAATGCATCAAGTGGACTAGTAGGACAGCAGAAGCGTGTTCTGGGTCCTGTGGGCTGCTGCTGACTCAGTGCACTTGGCCATGTTGGCATCTTCCTTGGCACATGTGAGGCTCACATTTAACAGTCTCACTATAGTTGTGCTGAGCTTTCTAATTGGACTGAAGTGATGTAAACCACTTCTAGAGCTTATTCTCAAACACATTTCCCATGTTCCTCTGTTATCTCTGTTCCACCTGCAACAGCCATGGAGGCCATGTTTTCAATGGTAGAATGGTTTGAAAACAGAGCAGGGTCCCCTACACCGAGTGACTTGAATAAGAAATAAACCTTCCCATAAAACCATTGAGACTTGGGGGTAAGATTCCTGCTATATCATGTCTTACAATCTGGTTCATACCTGTGCTCTAGTGCTTCCTTTAGGAAACACTGTCAAACTCTACCTGCCAATGGGAAGAAAATGTGCATAGCTTCCTGGGTGGAAAAACCACAGATTGAGTGAATGGGGAAAGATGAACCAGTATAGACAAGATGCTGTGTTGTTTCAGAGATGGACAGAGAGCTACAGAATGTGGTCACTGAAAAGTGCTGAAGACAAATCCCATGCTCAAGGGAATGAAAAATCCCTTTGAGAACATTTCTGCAACCAGCCCGCCTCTTCTCTGCTTCCTGTTTCATCCTGGTGTATTGACTATTTTCTTGAAACAAATATAGATTATTTCAGACTTGGCACACAGCCTCAGAGAGCAAGTTTCTTCTGTTCCTTGGGACTTTTAGGTCACAGTGACCAATATTTGTCAGAAAACTCAGTGACTTCGTATTGCTCACCATGTGTCAAAAAGAAGTGCAAAGGACTGGCCTCATACCAAGTGGAGCTCTTAAAGCAAAAAGGGAATTAAAAGTTAACTCTGGATCTGGCACATTGCACACCCCCAAGCTGCTGCAACCCTGGTGGCTGCTTCTGGTGCCAGTCTGATGGCACGCATAGGGGCCGCTCTCCTCCCCCTCCTCTGCTGTGCTGAGGATGGGAGCTGCTGCTGGTGTCAGATGTGACAAGCATTGGAAAGTAACATAGAGAACTCAGAGAAGAAAACACTGAACTACATCTCCAACTCTATAGATTTTGATGCAAGGCCTTTGTAAACTGCCCAGGCTAGGGAGGAAGTCAAGATGGCCAATCAGTGAGCAACAAAACACAAAGCCTCCCAGGAGAAATAAAACACCCTGGAGAGACCCAGACAGAGGGAGGTGGATCCTCTTGACACAGGAAGAAATTAAAACATAAAAAAGCTTGTCATATATGTCAGGACTACAATTGAAACAGCTAAAAATTACGGGACATAGCGATTTTGTTCACAGCGACCTGCCAAGATTACAACAGCCTGAATCCACGTGGACCAGCAGAGCTGACCAAACTCGTTCTCGCCACCACTCACAAGAAGCACAGCTGAAGTCAGGGGTTGGTGAGCCCATCAGAGAGCGGAGCTGGCAAAGGGACCTTCATTAATCCACGGTCAATGCTGGGAATGAGACACCTCCCCACAACAGGAAGGGTGAGACCAAATGGGCGACATGTTGGAATCTGGCAGGAGGAGCCTGAACTGGGAGCAACAGTGACTTCAGCTGGTTCCTCCCTCTCCAGAGCAGATTCATGGGATTTGCCTGGACTGGGCCATGCCCCGGGCTGGGACCCAATGAGCCATCCCAAATCGATTCCCTGCACCTAGCAAGCACTAACCAGGTGAAGGCACCTGAAGTTTGGCTGGCCTCTGCTTACACCTCAGTGACAAGAGCAGGCAGGAGAGGGTTGAGGTCCCTTGCCAGCGTGCTTCAGAGGAAACGTGGCCAACAGGGAAGGGGGCTGGGACCTGCATTGTAACCTGTGTGGAAGAACCCAGGGCCATGACAGGAGAGAGAGGCAAGAGGAGGCCCCCAGCCCAGAACCCTGAGAGCACTGATCCAGGAGAAAGAAAAACAAGGGAGACTGAGGGTGGCAAACATGCAACATCAGACATGGCTTCAATAGACATTAAGAGATATCTTCAGGACCTTGTAGACGAGCTCAAATCTGAAATATTAAATCAGGTAAAGCAGGATATGAGTAAAGTAATAAAAGAAATGCTCTCAGGAAGCATCTCTTGGGATGATACAGATGGAAGAAGGGAGGAACACAAAAAAAGGAGAGAAACATTCGATAAAGAATATAAAGAAAATATAGAATACATGAAGCAGATTCAAAGAGACTGCCAGGAAATTAAAAACTCCATTGAAAGCTGGCAAAAAGCCTTAAAAGAAACTAGGGATAGACTATCAAAACTTGAAGACAAGTTTGCAATGTGTAATCATGAAAGGAAAGATCTCTTAAAAATAACAAGGAAACAGGCAGTAACAATACAAAGGCTAGAAGATGACTAGAGAATCTACAATTCAAGAATAAGAAGTGTGAATGAAGAAGCAGGAATACATATAGGCAAATTACAAAGGCTATCAAGAGAAATAATTAAGGCAAACTTCCCAAGCATGGGAAAAGAACATGACATTCATTTGTGTGAGGCATACTGAACTCCAGCCACCTACAACCAAAACAGAGCTACACCCAGACATATAATAATCAAGATTCCAGAAATTCAATATAAAAACAGAATATTAAAAGCCATCAGAGAAAAGAAACAGATTACCTATAAAGGTAAGCCCATCAGAATCATGGCTGACTTCTTAACACAGACCATCAGATCAAGAAGAGCTTGGAGCGAAGTATTCCATGCCCTGAAAGAAAATAACCTCCAGCCCAGATTGATGTACCCTGCAAAACTGTCACTAGAATTTGATGGAGAAACAAGATGCTTCCATGACAAAGAGGAACTGGGCGAGTTTGTGACCACCAAGCCAACCCAACAGAGAATACTGAAGGACATTCTAGAGAGAGAGAGAAAAAAATACCAGGATTTTAGGAACAGTGGCAGAAAGGCCTCAATGAGTGGGGCAGGCAGTAGAATAAAGGAGAAAACTAAACAAAGGCAGAAAAATAGCATAGCAGAAATGAGTCTTTGCAGTCTCACTGTTTGACTATCTACTTTGTATGCTTTAATTTTGTAACTTGAACAACTATGTCTAAGAAGACAATATGTAATTTATCAATTAATGATTTCTCACTGCTTATTTTTTTCTGAAATTCTCTTTTGTTTCTACCCCTTTTTCTGAAAAAAAAAGTTAACTCTGACAATTAGGAGAAAGAAATAGAGTTATCTCTTCTGACATGAAAAATAGAACATGATTTACAAGGGATAGGAAAATATAAATACAGCTGAAGTAATGCCCACTCCCTGTTCATGTGGTAAATGCATTTGCAGTTACCATGGGAACCATACTTAGAAATTAATAAAGACTAAGTAACAGATGGTGAATGGCAAGCACCAGGTAGCTCACCATAGGAGTGGGATGTTGCAAATAAAGCAGGTGAGTGGCCTTGGTGATCCCTGTGGTGACAGGCCAGAGCTGCAGGCTTCAGTATAAATCACACAGCTCTGTGTGGCTGCTGAGAGTTGCTGCGTGAAATCCACTGCTCAATCTGTACAAACGGCCTTGCTCGGCCAGCAGGGCTTGGGCCGTTCTGTTGAGCACCGTTTTTATTACTCAGTTTCTTTAATTGGTATAGCCTTTTCAATAGCATTTCCCCCGCTGTGTTTTGTTGTGAGCAATCTGTCCACTTTTTAGGGAATGTTCTGGGTGTTGTGCTCTTGGTGTTTTTCCTTGCACTGGATTAGTGGTGATGATTTCTCATTCATTTTTTATATCAGTAAATTGGATCTTCTCTCTATTTTTCACAGTTAGTCCAGCTGTTGGTTAATCAATTTTATCGATCTTTTCACAGAGCCAACTTTAGGTTTCATTGATTTTCTTAATTGTTTTCATGTTTCTAATTTCACCAAGTTATGCTTTGATTTTTCCCCCTATTTTCTCCCTCTTGCTTTATGCTTACATGTCTCCTTTTTTCTGCTTTCCTAAAGTGGAAACTTAGATTTCAGTTTTCAGTCTCCTCTTACTATATATGAAATTAATGTTATAATTTTCATCTAAGCACTGCTTTTGTTGTAGCCAATGAATTTTGAAGAGCTGCATGTTCATTTCATTTTGTGCAAAATAGTTTTAAAAATTTCTCTTGAGATTTCTTTTATCCATGTATTAAAAAACAATCTCTAATTGCTTAGAGATATTTTGGTTATCTTTCAGTGACTGGTTGCTAATTTATTTCTACTATGATCTGAGAACATAAACTGTATTACTTCCACTCTCTTAAATATTTTAAGGTACATTTTAAGTTTTAGAAGTCAGTCTGTGTTGGTGAATGTATAGTGAGTCTGAGAAGAATATGTAGTCTGTTGCTGTTGGATGTATTTTTCTATAAATTTTACTAAATCAAATCGATGTATTATGCTATTTTTGTGCTGACATTTTTGTCTGCTGGAGCTATCTATTACCAATAGAAGAGTATCAAAGTCTCCAAGTATGGGCTGTAATTTTTGCCTGACATATTTTGATGTGCTCTTGTTAGATCCATTCTCATGGAAGTTTGTTGGTTTTTTTTGCAGATATGGCATTATCAAAATGTAATGCCTCTTTATATGACCAGTAAGTTTTCTTATCCTAAAGTGTGATTAGCCTTAAATTTAAAAAAGCCACTAGTTATTTTGATTTGAGTTAGCATGTTTTTTCTTTACCCTCCCTTTATTTTAATCCATCTGAATCATTATAATTTTTGTGGGTTTCTTATGGACAACAGATAGTTGAGTTACTTTTAACATCCACTTAAAGTGAACTTGGAGGCAGTCAAGATAATATCCTTCATGCTTGCAACTGTGGTTTTTTTTTTTGTTTATCTATTGCTTTTTCTGCTTTTTTCTTTGATTGAACATTTTATATAATTTACTTTCACTTCATTTCTTGATGTATCAGTTATACTTTAAAAATCCAGTGGTTGCTCTGAAGTTTTCAGAATTCTTTGGAAGCACATCACTCCTCACATGTAGTGCAGCAGTACTTCATAGTGGCTTCTCCCTGCTCGGGTCCTCGGTCTTTATGATGCTGCCGCCGTTCTTCTTTTCATTATCTCTACATTATAAATACCCAGCACTGTTGTTACATTACTAGTATTCTTTCAGAAAAGCTTAAAATAAAAATACCCTCTTAAACACTATACTTTTTGTGTACAACTGAGTTTTTGACCTGTGCTACTTTTTCCCTGTAAATAAACTTTTAAACAGTGTGTCTGTTCTGTTTTGCTGGAGGCAGAGTCTCCCTGTGCAGCACGGGCCGCCTGGGCTCAGTTACCGTCCTGCTTGTCTCCCGAGCGCTGGTGCTGCAGGGCGCGCCACTGTGCCCAGCCCCATAAGTAACATCCAAACACAACTCCCGGAAATAGGCTTTCTAGTAACATATTTCATTAAGTTTTACTTGTCTAAGAAATTATTTACCCTTTCTGTGTAAAGAATAATTTGTTTTCTTTTTTGTTAGTAAAAATTTTCAGTCCACGGTGTTTACACTCCCTGTGTGGAGCTGGTCGTGCAAACCACACGTCTTCATTCTCTTCCCCTCCCTTTCCCTGTCCTCTCTTCCCTCCCTCCTCTCTTTGACCCACTTCTCATTTAAGAAAGATGTGTCTCCCCACTGCCTATTCAATCTATCTTTTACTTTGCTCTTTATTTATAATGTGAGCTTCTCATATAAGAGAAGCTACATGATATTTAAGCTTGTGCATCTCATTTACTTCACTTAAAATATGGTTTCAGACATATTCATTTTCCTACAGATAACTCAAGTTTATCTTTCTTTATGACAGAATAATATTCCATGGTGTGAAAATACTTTGTTTTCTTTATTTTTCTGGATATAGAATTTGATATTGGCTACCTAGTTTTACAAAAATATTTCCATCCATTATCTTCACTTCCACAGTTTCTAACAAGAATTCTACTGTAATTCTTGAATTTCTACTGTAGATAGATTTCTATTTTCTTCCTCTGGCTTTCTTTAAAATTTTTTTCTTTGCCTTTGCTTTCCTGTAGTTTTACTGTGACATACCAAACTGTAAGGTCTTTTTGGAATTTTCCTGCTAGGTATTGCCTGCCTGAGCTTTCTGGACATGTGGTTTGAATCTGTCATTAATATTTGGAAACTTCTTGCTGTTCTTAGTTGACATATTTGCTTTGCTTTGCTGTTTCTTTCTCCTTTATTTGGTAATTCAGGTACATGTATATCACATTTTAAATCTGTCACACAGTTCTTGCATGCCCTTTTTCATTTGCTGCCATTACAACTTTTACTTTTTTTCACTTTGCATTTCACTCCAAGATGTTTCTGAGGTAGAGCTGTGCTATGCAGTGGGGAGTTCTGCTGCATTTGCCTTCAGACAGCACCGTGCCTCTGGATTTTTCACCCTGGCCCTGTCTATCCACCAAATCTATGGAAGATCTGCATTTGTCTTCCCATAAGCACAGAGGTGTTAACCACTGACTGACTTGATCATGAAGGAGGCCAATGCCCCAGGAGAGAAGAGATGCTAATTAACCTGTATGACCATGTATGAAGCTAACCTCAGGGGAAAGGGTGTAAATCCAGAGTGTTAGTAGAGTGTTAGAAGAAAGTATAGACCTGCCCAAGACTGTTAGACCCCCGAGAAGCCCACAGCTTCTGTATTTACTCCAGGTGATTCCTTAACTGCATAAATTTGGAGAATAAACCCAATGCAGCACTAGCCATATTGCTAGAGAGAAATTAATTGGGTTCCATTTTGGAAAAGAATAGTTCAAGATTGAGCCACAGAGCAATTCTGCTTCAGGGATCCCAGGGTTACTCTCCCACAGTGAATGAGTAGGAGACAGCATGAGAGAGAGCTTCAGAGAGGGTGTGAGCAGTGAGAACCAAGCTTGGTGGCTGTGGCTTTTGGAGGAAAACAAGTCTGAAAGTGCTGGCCCTAATCTCAACAGTTTGTTTGAATCTGTGTCCCATGGCTAACCCAGCAGACATCAGAGGACTGATTGCTTTTCCCATCTATCAGTGCGACACCTGGGCTTGAATGTTTGCCACAGACTGAGGTATATGGACAGAAGGGACTCAGGAGCACAGAGGGCACCTCACAAACCCAGAGGCCACATAGCGGTGTGGATAAAGTCATGAATTGATGGTTTCCAAGGCTTAAGATAATAGAAAGAAACCACTCATTCCAAAACAGGGAAATTTTGTGGGAGGAGACTCATTTTTTAAATTTCACTTCCTTCATTTTTGGAGGCATTCAGGTTTTTTTGTTACTTTTTTGTTCTGTTATACTTTTAATTCCCTTCTTCCTTCTTGTTTTTTCTTTATTTTGCTTTAGTTTTTCCTCTTTTTCTTGTTTGTTTTTTTCTGTTACTGTTACCTCATCTATTAAATTTCTTCTACTCCTCTTGGGAGCCCCTGCCTCATTTTTCTTTCCTCTTTCTCATCTCTCATTGGCTAACATTTCAAATATCATTTTCTCATTCTCTGGTTCCTCAAACCCTCTATCTTTATTAGTATAACCATTAAGCCTTATGGATTTTTAGATAGTTACCTCTATTCTATTACTGTTACACACTGCCCTATTGTTAGCGTGGTCAAACTTGTTCCAGTTAGTAGATATTTGCTGCCTTGCCTTAACGTTTATAATATAATTGGAGACCCCTCTCCTATGGTTAGAAGCGGTGTATTCCTGGTTCTTAGAGGATGGCAGTGTCCAGTTTATCTCCTTTTATTAGTACATATTTGCAGTACATAATTGTTGCATTTGGTATGGTGCATGTACAGAACAGATCGTATTCTCTTTCTCTCCCAGCCCTCTCCATTCCTGCCCATCCCCTCTAACTCTTCCTTCCTTTTCCATTTGCAGAAAATCTATTTTTATTATTTCCCCTTTATTCTTTTTTATCCTTCCTCCCTCCCTTCTCTTTTTTCCCTATAGCCTCCATCTCTTATTCTCTCAAACATTTAAAAAAGATCTCCCTACTTCCCACTTATTGCTCTTCTAGTTAAGCTTGTGTGTCAGACATATTTTAGTTAGTATTTTGGTCTCAAATTGCATCCATTTTTTTTCTTTTTTTTTCTTTTTTGCTACTAGGGATTGAACTCATGACCTCACACTTGCCAGGAAGGTGCTTACATCACTGAGCTAAATCCCCAGCCCTGCATCCATTTTCTTACAAATGTCTCAAGTTTATCTTTCTTTATGGCAGAATAAAATTCTACTGTATTCCTGTCTATCTTTGACACCATTATTGTTACTGATTTTATTACTATAACCAATGTGATGCAGTTGCTGCTATCAATTAGTTTTCTCTGCATGCCAATATCTGCATTGCCCTAGTGTCACTGACAGTACTACAGCCCATTCCTGGAGAGTTTTGTACTGAATCACATACGTTTCAGCCTATTCTGCCAAATAAATGGAAGTGGTGGGATTCTGGAAAAGAGGCACAGGCTTAAAGTTAGCCCCAAGCAGAAGGCATCACTGAAAAGTAGACATTAAACAAAGAGGTCTCCACTATACTCAATGCACCAGCCATGGCCCAAACAAACAAACAAAAAATAGAAATATGAGAAGACAAGGCAACAAAATGGCTCCATAAAGCAACTTCCACAAAGCTGAGGAAAGCAGAAGCTTCACAAATTGTTTAAAAAGATATTAAGATATTTAATAAAAAGATGAACCAGGTGTTTGGTGAGTACAAAAAAGATATAACTGAACAGAGAATGGATCTCCAATATACAAAACAATCAGTGATTCTACAAAAGACGCTAACACAATGCTAGCTGATGTGAACAAAATAATACAAAGTATAATTTTCCCATATGGAAAAAGTCTACGAAAATGTATCAAAGAGAAATTCAGGAGGTTAAAAATTCTATTGAAAGTACGAACAGCAGAAGACACCAATGTGGGGGCAGAGTGTCAGAATTAGAGGATGGGGCTGGCCTTGGTGTCCAATTATTGAGAGATATCTTAAAAACCACATGAAACATGAAAAATTGGCCCAGTATTCCTAGATAATGTAAAGAAGACAATGAAAGATTAATCAGAAGACAAGAAAAAGAGCAGAAGACAAGATAAATAGCAGGTGCAATGAAAAGAGTGAAGGTCATGCATTAGTGGTTAAGGGAACAATTTGACGGAAAGAGACAACAATAAATATCTATGTGCCAAACAATGATACATCCAACTTCTTAAAACAAGTGCTACTGAACATAAAGAAAATATAAACAACTAAATATTTTTAATTGGGGATCTTTGTCATAATTATAAAGATCAACTAGACAAATAATCTACAAATAAATATGATAGTTGAGCCAAACCTTTGAACAAATTGACTTAATAGATCTCTACCATATTTCACTTAACGAGGGAATATGCAGTCTTCTTAGCAGCACACAGAACTTTTCACCAAAACAGAGCATATACTAGACTGCAAAGCATGCTTAAGTAAACGCAAAAGAGTAAAAATTATGCCATGCGTATTATAATAATTCAATGAAACTTTAAGTCAGTGGAAAAAAGAAGCCACATAAGTTATGCAAACACATGAAAATTAAACAATACCTTCTAAATAGATGATGGGTCATGGAGGAAATCAAGGAAGAAATAAGACAGTTCCTAGAACTAAGTGATAAGGTTGGTATAACATACCAGAGCTTATAGAACACAATGAAAGTAGTCCTAAGAGGGAAATGTGTAGCTATGAATACCCACATCACAAAAACATGGAAAGCCCAAATAAACAATGTTGTGATGAACCTTGAGTTCATAGAAACACAAGACCAGTCCAAATCTAAACCTAGTAGAATGAAGGAAATCATACAATCAGAGCAAAAACAATTAAATAGAGACTAAAAAGAAATACAAGGAATCAAAGAAATGAAGAGATAGCTCTTTGAAAGAATGAACAAATTCTTAGACAAACTCTTAATCGATCTTAGCAAAAAATGAAAGAAAATACCTAACCAAATGCAATTAGTAATGAAAAAGTTGAAATCAAAACAAACACTGCTGAAATCTAGATTTTTTTTTTTTGAGACAAGGTCTCACTTTGCAGAGCAGGCTGGCCTCAAACTCAGGGTGACTCTTGCCTCAGCCTCCCAAGTGCTATCCCTGAGTCCGGATGTGACATCAGTTGCCTTCTTCTTTCTTTTTGGCACAGTACCTGATGATATACTGGAAGTTAGACATGCATGAAGTACGACAGACTGAGGGAGAGGCTCTTAAGGTGAAGATTTATGTCAATCTGGCCAACAGTCAGGCCATGTTTAGTGTTTCTGATGGGTGCAATTGACAAAAGACTCCAAGGCTTCTCGTTTCCTTGATGTGACTCCTACTTTGACTTTGTTCTTCTCTCCTCTTTCTTTTCTCAGCCAGTTCATGCCTCAGATGTCACTCAGTGCAGCTTCTGTCACTGTGTTTGAGTCAAGAGTGGGGAGATGGGAACAGGAAAGGGAAGAGAAGCATGGTATCAGCTCAGGATTCGCTGTCAGACGGTTTGTCTTTCTGGGCGGCGAGCGTGCAGTGTTTTTCCAGGTGCAAAGCGTGATGAGCATCAGCCTTGGGAGTAGAGGCAGGGAGCTCAGCTCTGTCTAACTGAGACAGTGCTCTGGCAGGCGGTGTCCTGCGGACGGTGGGCCTGTGTTCCAGGGGATGCCAAAGGCCTATTTCACAGTGATACCTTTGTCATCTCCTTCTCCAGCCTTTCCCTGAGCCCCTGGTAGGGTTCCCAGGGGTGAAGCCCCTGAAACCATCCCTGGTGTCCTCTGTCATCTCAAGCTGTCTGGGTTTTGTTCTGATAATTTCATTTTGTTCACGAGTGTGTTCTCTTCTGGATTCCCCTTAGCTGTTTGTGCATGGCTTATTCCTGAATTATTTATCTAGGTACCTAACCCAGGTTTTGAGATTTTTCTGCTTAGAGCTTAAGCAGATGTGCCGATATTACCTAGTGTCTTTCTCAGAAGACTAGGTACCGAATACTAATCACTAATCTATGTCATCTCTGTAATTTGTCTTCTTCCTTGCAAGTCTTGACCTTTTTGCTTTTGCTTTTGTATTGTGTCTTACAGTCTGATGTGTCAAAATGTGTGTTAATCCTTATAAGAAATAAGCACAAATTTTCTGTCTAAGGATTTATGTTTAATTCAGTCTTGACCATTGCTTTTTTACCTTGTGCTGTGGTCTCTATTTCTGATATTCCTGTTACACACATGCTGGAGACTACTGATGTCCTTTATGTCCTCTCTTATGGTTTCTATCTGTTCTGTGTTGTGGATGCATTGCAAGATATTTAAAATCTCCTCAACATATCTCAGATTTTATTACATTCATAAGTATCATAATAACTATATTTTTATATAAGTTTTATAAACTATTTTCTTCTATCAGGTGATAGATTATTGATATTTATTATTGTAAGCACTAGAATAATGTCTGTTATGTAAAAATTAGAAAATGTAGGAAAGGGTAGAAAAGAAAATTGAATTTCTTAATAACTCTACCTCTTAAATATTCCTGTTTTCATTTGCCCCAGGGTTTAGTGTTTTGATTCTGTGCCTGTATGTGTAAATATCTGTGAATATTGTTTCTCTGTTTTGGATTTCTTGTCAATTTATCTAATAATACGCTTCCATTTATTGGTAACTGGAACATCTCAAGGCTGTGTACCTGTGTACCGTGAGGTGCTTTATTCTTTTTTTGTCTCATTTGCTGAAACAAATCCAAGGGTCGGTTTGAATCATTCTCTCTTGCATCACTGGGATCACTGGTACAATGGCACCAGTGGTGAACTGTGAATCCAGAAGCACTGTCCCCAGGCAACCCCTTTATCCTGATATCCCGGGTTAATAACCTGCTTCAGCCTGGAAACTACACCCTACTGCCACAGAGAATCTGCAAAGAAAGAAAAAGAATGCTAATGTTTATTGCATGTCTGTGGTTCTAAAAGCGCTGTACTAATAGGTTTCCTCCAGAGAAGTCTTTTCCTGGTTCCCATTTAGAATTTCTCTTCCTGGGTAAGGAGTGGAATGTGGGAACAGCCTGCACTTTTCCATGTCCTGAGAAGATCTTTTGGGAATCACAACCCTGTCCCAAGGTGCTTTGGGCTTTCCTTATCTCTGCCTCAGGCTTTTCCTGTTTGCTTCTGGGTCCTTGCATGCCTCCTGGCTCCTGGAGTAGGTGATGTTGGGCCTAGTGAGGGCCATGACAGTGGACTGGATGAAAGCTCATTCCTTCCCAGCACCAGCCTGACGCTGTGGTATGGTGGTGCTGGGGGTCCTGCCTGGAGTGTGAGCCAGAAGCTGGGGCAAGGGCAAAAGGCAGTGCAGAGGCAGAGCTGGATTTAAAAAGAAATGAAGGATATTTCTCTTTTCTCTGAGAGGTGTCTGCACTTTAAATTCTGAGAGCCTAAGTTATCAGCCCTCTTCTCCCTCTTTTTTCCTACTTCTGCTGCTCCCTCTAAACTGAGTGCAGTGCATTGATATTACCCTAGCACCTTCGCTGGCATGGACTGGCCCAGAGTACAACTACCTGTGGTCTTTAATAAACACAGTTGCTAATTGCAATTAGACAAGAGAGAGAAATAAAAGCAGTAAAGATAAGAAAAGAAGTTAAAGTATCATTATTTGAAGATGACATGATACTCTACATAGAAGAACCCCAAACCTCCATTGAAAGCCTCCTAGATATAATAAATAAATTCAGCAATGTAGCTGGATATAAAGTCAATACTCAAAAATCAATAGCATTCTTATACACTAACAACAAAATCACCGAGAGAGAAATAAGAAAAGCCACACACTTCACACTAGCATCCAAAAAAATGAAATACTTAGGAATTAATCTAATGAAAGATGTAAAAGAGTTGTACAGGGAAAATTATAATACTCTGAAAAAAGAAATCAAAGGGGACCTCAGAAAATGGAAATACATCCCCTGTTCATGGATAGGAAGAATAAATATTGTAAAAATGGCCATTCTCCAAAACTTGTTATACACATTCAATGCAATCCCAATGAAAATACCACTAACATAGATCTAGAGAAATCACTCCTAAAATTCATCTGGAACCAGAAGAGTCCTAGAATAGCAAAGGCAATTGTAAGCAGCAAAGCCAAGGCAGGAGGCATCACAATCCCTGACTTGAAGTTATATTACAAAGCTAGTGTAATAAAATCAACATGGTATTGGAATAAAAACAGACCTGAAGATCAAGGGAATAGACTGGAAGATACAACTATGAACACACTCAACCACCTTATCTTTGATAAAGGGGCCAAACATGTTCACAGGAAGAATGATAGTCTCTTTAATAAATGCTGGAAAAACTGGCTATCAATATACCAAAAACTAAAATTAGACACATGCCTCTCGCCATGTACTAAACTAAAATCCAAATGGATCAAAGATCTAAATATTAAAACAGAAGCACTAAATCTGTTTCAAGACAAAGTAGGTAAAAATCTTGAAGACATAGGGGTAGGTAGAGAACTCATGAACAAGAACCAAACTGTACGGGAAATACTTCCCAGAATCAATAACTGGGATCACATCTTATTAAAGAGTTTCTGCATGTCCAAAGAAATCTCCAGCAGAGTGAAAAGAAAACCTACAAACTGGGAAAAAATCTTAGTGAACTGTCCCTCAGACATAGGACTTCTGTCTAGAACTTATGAAGAATTTTAAAAAATCAGATCCCCAAATTGAAAGACCCAATGCAAAAATGGGCATCTGAGATGAACAGACAGTTCTCAGTTGAAGAAATATGAATGGCAAATAAATACATGAAAAAATGTTCACCATCATTGGTCATTAGAGAAATGCAAATTAAAACCACACTGAGATTCCATCTCACTCCAGAAAGAATGACCAGGATCAACAAAACTAGCAACAACAAATGCTGGAGAGGCTGTGGGGAAAAAGGAACTCTTCTGCACTGTTGGTGGGAGTGTAGACTGGTGCAAGCACTGTGGAGGTCAATCTGAAGTTTCCTCAAAAAGCTGGGGTTGGAGTTCCCATTTGACCCAGCTATTCCACTCTTAGGCATATTCCCAGAAGATCTGAAAACATCTTACCACGGTGATATATGCACACCCGTGTTTATAGCAGCACAATTTGTAATAGCCAGATCTTGGAAACAACCTAAGTGCCCATCAACTGAGGAATAGATAAAAAAATTGTGGTACTTTTATATAATGAAGTATTACTCAGCTATAAAGAATGATCTCATTGAGATATTTATAAATAAATGGATGCAACTTGAATCTATACTCATAAGTGAAATAAATCAAACTCACATGTATAAATACCATATAGTCTCCCTAGTGTAAGAAATGGTAAGAGTACAGAAGATTTTTTGGAAATCATGGTTCACCATTATACTGCTTTAACATCTTATGTTTTCATTCATTGGTTCAAATGGCTTTATTCTGTTTTGCTTGATCGTAATATATGTGATCATAGGAATAGTTACTTTGAAGATAAGACAGTATGGTAGCCAGTGTTGATTTAATATCATCTTGCTCTGAAGTCCTACCATGCTCTTGTTTTTCTATTACCATTGGTTCTATCATGTTGTGTGTTATTGGATTTTAATATGTATGATAGTAAAAACAAAATTTTTATGGAAAATGAGATAATAGAGCAGCCATTGTCCATCTTCGGTTATTTGGTTCAGAATGCCTTGCAATACTTTCATTCTCTTGAGTGGTTTTATTCTATTTTGTTATGTTTGACATTATTGTGTGTAAAGCTAAGCTCAACTATTTCAAAGAAAGAGACATTATGACGGCTACTGTTAATATCCAATTGTGTTGTGAAGTGCTGTGTTGCTTACATTGTTCTGTTCTGATTTGCTTAGATCTGTCCTCTTTTGTTTTATTCTCTTTAAAATTAAAAAAAATTAAAAAAATAAATAAACACAATTGCTTACTACTTACTATTGGGTGTATGTGGAGGGTCAGCAGGAAGGCTCTCCTTGAAAAGAAGAGCAATTGTTTACATTTTTGCTACACCCCGCCCTGTGCCTGTGTGTGTTGATATTTACAGAGCTGGCTAAGATTTGTCTTTATCCCTTCAGTTGGCTTTCAGCATGCAAATGGGTTTGGGCAAGGTGCTGATGTGTAGTCTTTAAAACAATGTGACAGGTCAGTGATGTCTTGCCTTCAGCTCCCAAGTAGCAGCTGTGAGCAAGGCTGAGTGATGCCATGCCGTCAGCTGAGACTGAGCTTCAAGAAAGAAGCTATGACATGATGATCACATGTCAAAACTGAAGCACTGATCCCAAAACACTGGATACCACCCCAACCTGTAATATGCAAATTATACTTTCTGCATCTCTTTCTCTCACTGTCACATACCCCAGAGGTGATTTCAGGCTTCCTACCCAGCCCAACTCACAGCACTTACAAACTTAAGGCCTTCTTCACAGTCACACATCCCTAAGCCACTCTTCTCTTCATGAGTTGATAGAACTCAGGTTTGTCCTGGATCGAGGCCTTGTTCTGGTTAGTCATCATTTTAACTGGACTTAGGACCCCCTTGGTTCCCCACAACTACATACATGCCTCAGGGTCTTTATTCTCACTATGGATTGTAATTACTTATTGGAATTCCAATAATTTTTCCCTGGGATTACAAGTGTGAATTCCTCCAGACTGTGATGAGGTCCAGGAGGGTTTCTATAGGTGTACACTTGACAATCTTTGCCTCATTGTGTACACGGATCTGGACTATTACTGCCCATCCAACTATAATATCCGGTGAGCCAGCCAAGAAACTGTCAGGAGACCTCACTGGACAATGAGCCATGGGACCTCATTGCATATCAGTGGCCCAGAGACCTCACCAGGCATTGGGGACTCAGGATCCAAGAGAACTCACCAGACACCTGAAGCATCAACATCCCAGAGAGCTTCAGAGACCTCAGCAGAAGCAGGCAATCAGCACCTAACCACAAAGGAGGGAAACACCACTGCTCCTCTTATCTCCTGTTTACAAGCAACCAAGATATCTGTAAAGGGGGTGAGGTAAGCAGTGGATCATGTGGAAATGACCAGACCATGGGGCCGAAGACACCAAGGCAGACAGGAGTGCAATAAAAACGGCCCATGTATCCTGGTGGGAAAATGAGACGCGGCCACCCCTGGGCATCCTGAAATGTAGCGCCATATTTCAATCATGCTTGTCCTCTAAGAAGCAAGGAGAAGGGTCAGAGGTGCCTGACAGCAAAGCCTCTGTCGGCCTCAGGGGCCCGATCTGTGGCCCAGAAACAGCTGGAGCGTGAACCTAGGTACTCTCAGAGCATTTTGTAAAATGAAGAACACATTGTCTTCAATTACATCCCTATTTATGGCTTCTACTATTCCTAAGTATACCCTACATTCCTCAGATGGAACATCCCTTTGAGTTTTCAATTTCCAGCATTTTCATTTCTGTCATTTTTATTTCTGCCCATTCCTCTACTTTAGGAAATGATTTTCAACTTTGTCCTTGATGTCATTTTAATTTTCCGGAAGGCCAATTATGGTCTCTTCTGCTTCCATACATCTTCTCTTTTCAATCCCCAGGGTTTAATGTCTTTGAATTCTACTCCCTGTTTGCTTTCCAGTTCTGCCTGTCAGGCTAATTCCTTTTATACTTTTGCAATCTGTTGAGGACACTAAGTGATAACTTCCAAACAGTCCTGCATTTCTGGACAAAAATCATTCTCTACTTTTCACTGCACTGCACCCCAGGGAAGATTTCCCCTGAGTGCTGCCACAGAGGCCTGCACCAAGCTTCCTTGTTTGCACCCTCCTGCTGACGGGCGGGGTGGCTGGAGCTCAGCACCCGTGCGAGTCCACTTTCTTAGAACATGCAGGATGCTTCGTCTGGAAATCTCTTCACACTTCCATGGCCTGCTTTTCTAAGAGGATGAGTTATAAGAAGTCTGGCACATTCCATCCACCCTGCCTCCAGGATGCCTTGGCAGCCACAGCTGAAGAGGAGACCACTGGCCCAGACGCAGGGCGGGTCTGCACTGCTGCGCACCAGGCCGGTTATTGACTGCAGCTGGTGGACAGTTGATTTCCACAGCAAGGGCACGGGAGATGACATCAGTTGTTCTCAGCACTGTTGACCATACTTGGCTCTTCTTATTTATTTACTCATTTTGCTGATGTTTTGATATACGGACCCACTGTAAAATCATCAGCATCATCAAACTAATAAACATATTTATCATCTTACATAGTTACTAATTTTTCTTCTTTTTTATGTTGATAACACATAATATCACTCTACCCTCTTAGCAAAGTAGTATAAAAGACAGCATTGCTACCTATTGTCACCATATTGGAGATTAGATATTAGAATTTATTCATCTTACAGGAATGAAATTGTGTGTGCTTTGTTCAGCTTCTCTGCATTTCCCCTCTCCCTAGCCCTCAGGAACTGCCGCGCTGTTTCCCTGAGTTTAATTTGCTTAGATTTCACATGTAAAGGAGGTATGTATCTTTCTGTGTCTAGCTTATTCCCCCTAGCATAATGCCACCCAGGCTCATCACATTATTACAAATGACAATTTTCCTTTTTAAAAGGCCGAATAGTGCAGCACTATATTTTCACCACATTTTATTCATCCATCCATTCATCCATCCATCTATCCACTGGCACTTTGACTCTTTACCTTAGTAATTGTGAATAGTTCTGCAGTGAACACAAGTGTGCAGGTGTTTTTAAGGCATAATTTCCTTTCTTTTTTATATACACCTATAAGTAGAGCTATGCCAGATGATGGTTCTATTTTTAGTTTTTGAGGAAGTTCCATGCTGATTTGCTTAGTGGCTATTGCCAGTGTACATTCCCACTAACAGTGTATGGTTTCCTTTTCTCTACACTCTCAACAGCACTTGTTTCCTTTCGTCTCTTTGATAACAGCTTCTCTACAAGGTGTGAGCTGCAGTCCCAATGTAGTTTTGATTCACATTTCCCTGATGATGGATGATGTTGACTACTGTTTCATATGACCATTTGTATGCCTTCTTTTGAGAATTATCTATGCAAGTTTTTGCCCATTTTAATAGGTTTATTTATTTATTTTGCTATTGAGTTTTATGATTTATGTAGTTTGGTTTGCAAATATTTCCTCCCACCTGTACGGTGACTTTTAATTCAGTTATTTCCTCTCTTGTGCAAAACCTTTTCAGTTTGATGTAATTTTAATTGTCTATTTTTGTTTTTGTTGCCAGTGCTTTTGGGGTCTTATCAAAAAGGCAATGCCTATATCATTTCTGACCTTGAAACATTTTAGAAGGAAGTCAGGAGAGCCAAGGTCAAGATTACAATTGCCATTTCAAACAGAAAGAATAAAAGGCTTGTTTTCCTCTGTGATTAGTCACTGCATGAACTGTTATCTTTTCCTTTCAGCTACTGGCCTTTCCATCTCATTCTCCATTATTGCTATTTGTTGAAACATTAGCCTACACTAATGCCTTCTCCTTCGTCTCCTCCCACTCACTCCCCACTTTGCTGCAAAGGACTCCAGCTCCCTGCTGTTTCCTGACAGGCCTTCCTCAGGGAACCTTCCTGAGGAGAGTTAGGAGTGTTCCCTGGTTCTGCCTCTTACCCCTCTTTGTCCTTGTCCTCCTGCTCACTCTAAGTCCATAAGCTCCCCAAACCCAGCTGCCTGCTTCCATGGCACCTCTAGCATATTGCATAGTGCTAGCTCTTCCACCAGCTCCCACTGACCATTTAGACTTTTCCTCACGCTGTAGCACACTTGCTTACTAGAAGGAGCCTCAGCCCTGTGCGGTCTGCACCTGCTTTTTCAGTGATTCTTTTGTTTGAGTCCAAATCACGAACTCTGTCTGAAGACTGCTTGCCCACCTCTGGGTACTGCCTGTGCTGGTCTACATGGTGGACTCTTTGCAGCCTCTTGCCATTGGGTCAGAGGCTGAATGGGACTGGTTTCCACCGAAGTAATGTGAGCTGAACTGATTTGTCTCACCATTGAACCCACACAATTAAAATCTAATCTCCTTTTTAAATGTTTAAATTACTTTTAGACGTTCAAAATATTGTGACACTAGTATAAATTTCATATACCCCATGTCAAGGATCTCCTGCTATTAAAATCTTAGATTTGTGTGGTAAATTTGTCACAGTTAATAAACCAATATCAACACATTATCATTAACTAAACCCCATGCTTTATTCAAATTTCTTTAGTTTTTAACCAGTATCTACTTTTTATTCCAAAATTTCATCCAAGATAAAGCAAACCATTTAACCATTGCTTAATTAGACTTCCCTTGACAGAGACAATCTCTATGACTTTCCTTATGTGTTCTCCAACTTCTTTACTGAAGTGTAATTGGCACACAAAAAGTTATATATATTTAATGCATACAGCTGGATGAGTTTGGGGATAAGCATCCACCCATGAAGCCATCACCACTCAGGAAGATCTGTAAACATATGCGTCACGTCCCATTGTTTTCTCCATCATCACCATCACCACCATCATCATTATCATCACTTCATCACCACCATCATCATCAAAATCATCATCAACATTATCAACATCATCATCATCATTATCATTTTGAATGGTGGTTACCAAGGCCTGGAGAGAGGACTAAAGGCCAGATATTTCATCAAAATGTGTAATTTTTCAGTTATTCAAAATGAATGATTCATAGATACCACTATCTATGCATCTATAGGTCATGCTACTAGATTGATGCTTAATATTTGCTAGGAGGCCTCCTCTTATTTTACATGTTCTTATCACCAGGTTTTAATGGCTTTGAGAGGGTTGTTATGTGCTTCAAAACTTCCTTTGTGACCTAGCTGATAACGCTTTCATGTTTAAACTGGGGCATGCGTTTTGGGGGAAGAAGTGTCCCTGCTCCCTGCTGAGGTGGTGCCTGTCGGGTGTGCTCCCTGCGAGGTGCTCTTTCTCTGGTGCCGGCGGGAGGGAGCGCTGTGAGTGGCCCTGCTTGCAGAGTGGGGAATGCTCTTCCCTTTCCTCCAGTGTGAGGCCGGTGTCTTACTCTCTATCTCTCCTGCTGCCGCGGCAAAGGATGAAGTTCGTTTGCCATGTACCGAAGCCCATGTTTCATTTTAGCACAGATGAAATGCCAAAGGCACTTCAAACCTCACACTTCTAAAACCAGTTGTATCAAACTCCTCAGCAACTCTTCCAAACTTCCCCACCTTAGATTAATTACTCTTATTTTAAATGTGCAAGATTCAGAAGCCTGGCATCTCATTAGCCAGCAGGAAACACCCACCATTTATAAAGTGGCTGCATTAATAATGCATTTTCTCATTCATGTTCTTCATTATTCAGAGGTCTTAGTTCCAACAAGCAATAGTAAATGTCTGTACCAGATCAAGGAAGGAAAAAGGATACAGTGCAGCTGTCCATGAAATCTCCGGGAAGGCTGGAGAGCCTTGCTTTCCCTGTGGGCCAGTGGGCAGTGAACCAATGCAGGAGACCATCCAGATAGAAAGGCCCTGTGTGTGTGGCACCAGTGTCCTTGAACTGTGTGAACATCACTGGTGCCTCACTGCCCATTCATACGGCAGCTTTTATGGGCTCTGTGTATCACCAGTGCGTGAGAAACTCCTCTGTTCTCCCAGACTTGTGCTATCTCCACAAAACTCAGGTGTGACCTTGGCTGGATCAAGCCTGAGACGTAGTGACACTCAGGAAGCCTGCCCAGTGTCCACTGCCTTGTAGTGTTCTTGTACCCTGCACCCTGCCATGACACAGCCTCCTGAACTGCCTGGAATCCCGGTGAGGATAGAAACTTTATCTTGTTTTTCAGTGTAGCCCCCACAAAGCAGCTGCTCAGCATGTTTCTGTCGACTTGAGTTATAATGAAGGTGCCAGTGATAAGACCAACAATAAGGAGAAAAGGTCGTCAAGCTGAAGTGTGGCATGGAAGTACCGACAGCATCTCCTCAGAGGACAAAGAGGAAGTGGAAACACAGAACTGTATTTCACAGAAGGCACAGAGCCTATGGCCTCCCAGATCGTCTCCGGTTATCACGAAAATGAGCAGACACCCCTAAGCTACACACAGACACATCATGAGACATAAAGGAAAATTCTGGCTGTATTGTAACCTCTAGGCTTGAGTGGCTACTTCACTTATGTGAATCTGAAAAATGCTTATTTTAAGTTTGTGGTTCTCCTTTGCCTTTCCCTAAGTTCTATAATTAACCTGCTTCCAAAGTCAGCCACCTCCAGCACTTTGCATGCACCTCCTTGTGTGGAATAGGAACAAGAAGCTGAATTCAGAACCTTTCCCATCAGAGATGCAACCCACAAAACATACACACAAACACAGTGTGCAGGCAGCTGAACTCTGTATTCAAGACTCAGCACGGAAGAGGCAGTACCCGGAGCATTCTGTACTTGGGATGGGCTCCATGATGAATACAGGCACATGCTCCTATCAGGAACAGGAGTGGACACCAGGAACCCACTCTGGCCTGGTCCTACATTAGTTTATCTCAGACCTAGTCTCTTATTTGTTCCTTTATTTCTACATCTCTTTTCTTCTTTCCCCTTCTGTTATGGCTTGTATCTAGCTGACTACCCAAAGCCTCATGCTCTCATAGGTGGAACTTTTCAGAGATGGCTGGATCTAGGGTGTGTGACACTGGATTAAGGAAGTGTAATAAGCAGATAGCTTTGCATATGGATGATGGGAAGACCCACCCTGGGTATGGATGCCACCAGCCAGCAGACTCTCTGGTATCCTGGATGGAATAAAAGGGAAAGGAAGGCTCACTGTTTGCTGCTTCCCGCCTTCCATGCCATGTACTGTCTTTCCTCTCCTATTCCCTCCTTGCCACCTTGCCTTGCCTTGGAACCAGTGGACTATTATGGGTATTTTTATCCCTAAAATGAGAAAATAATTAAGATACTCCTTCATTGTCACTTTTTGTTAAGCCTACACAATTTCAGTTTAATAGAATGATGAGAAATTTGGAATTTTTTTCCACTTTCAGGTTCTACATGAAGAAAACTCAGCTACATTTTTAGTCTTGGATTTTCCAGGGAAGATGCCTTGGAGGATGGAGACCTGGGGCTGAGGAGAAGACAAAGTACCCTCATAAACTGGTGGTCTAATTCCTGCCATCCTCTTATCCTGCTCTCAGCTAAGCCTCTTGTGTCTACCTTTTCTCTAAACCAGGCTGTTTCTCACTTTGTAGCACAGTGGGGAGGATCCAGGTAACTGCTGTCTGTAAGAGTATCCCCACCAGGGGCTGGGGATTTAGCTCAGCGGCATAAGTGCCTGCCTTGCAAGCACGTGGTCGTGAGCTCGATCCCTGGTACCGATAAACACTTAAAAAGAGTACCCCCACCAGACTTTTAAGCAACACTGGATTTCTCCCTTCTTTCCAAGATCTTTGAATACCAAAAAAAATATGAATAGAAAAGAGGATAGCAATCTGGCCTAAACTCCAAAGTAGTTTAAAAACTGATGTGCTCATTTTCATAAAAAACCCTAAGCTTTTTTGCTCAGGGTAGGGGGCAATTTTGAGTTTCACAATGAGTGTGTATTGCAGTGGGGAGGGAGTGGCCTCCTCCACAGCCCCGCTCCATGCAGTCCTCTGGGGTTGTGCTCAGATCCAGAGTCCAGGAGTCACCTCAGCCTGCGTGGCTGCGTGACGGGAACTTCAGCGTTCTTGATTTTTAACCTAGTTTATATGTGGAGCCAGAAGAGGAGCAGCTGCTGAGAAACCCAGCTCCTGCTGCTTCTTCCAGCTTTGATGACCTGAGATTTATTTTCCCTTTGCAGTGGCAATATGTCTTGGGGTTCTGAGGCAGCCACTGGGTACAGTACAGAGGCTGATCTGTGGAGAAGCCTGACAAATAAGCCCTGTGCTGACTCTTCCAAAAGACACACAGTTCCCCAAACTCCCCTCCACTCCCAAGAAAGCACACACACTAACCACACATTATGAGAAGTGGGCCTACTTTCCCATGACCTTTATAAAGGATTCAGACTCTCAAAACAGGTATTGAGGGCATCATCCTTCACCTCAGTGATGGTTCCAGTGCAAAGGCAGCCTTGGCCTTGGGTTTGCAGGCATCTCCCACACATGGTTCCCATGAGAGTCTCCGCTTCTGATGAAATGCGTTAGCAACGGTTGACAGGTTTCAATGCAGTGAAGACCCTTCCTAGTGAACTTCTGCTCAGGGGACTGGAACACTCTCCCCAGAGACCACTGTGAGAGGAGCGAGGGGCCACAAGGGCAAGAGGCTGCTCTGAGATGTTGTGCTGCCCCCAGCTCTGCAGCACTGCCTCCCACTGAGCGAACTTCACCTCCTGGCTGTTATGGGATTTGAAAGTTTTCTTTAAGATCTTAAGCTTTTTTACATTTATTTGTTAGTGTCTACTGGATGATAACAGTCATGTTTTAATTTTAACTTGAAGACAGCTGGCAAGGGCCTGGGCTCTGCAGAGGAAGCCCTGTTGACAGGCAACTTCCAGCTTCAAGCACCTTCTTTAATCTTGTATCCTTTCCTACTCCCCTCTTAGCTTTTGAAAATGATCTGTACTCACCATCATTTTGCTGCAGGATGCTCTTCACCGTATAATACATGATCTTGAGGATAAAAATAGGAAGGAGGACCTTTGACAGATAACATTTGGTGCCAGCCAAACACTGAGCTGGTCACTCATGCTGCTATCAACATGCACTGCTCATGTAACAGTCCTGCCAAGTGATTCTTACTATCTCCATTTTCAAGATAGGACACTGAATCTCAGATTCCTATGGTCACATTTTAACAGGTATTTTCCCATAATGAACATGTACAAGGTATAGATGTATAAAAATCATAAGTGATGCATGAGAAGGTTGAAAGGCATGTCACCTGTGACGGTGATAAGATACTATGGGAGTAATACTGAGAGGCACAAAGCCCCGTGGGCTGAGGTGCGCAGAGCAGGCCCTTGCTGCAGCTTACCTTGCACCTCCTTGCACACATACAAGCAGGAAATGGAGAGTTCATGGGGCAAAGCTGGAAATGCTACAGTCTCGCAGACCCCAGCTGCCTTTCTTCTACAGGGTCCCAAGAAACAGAGCCTGAGACAAACACTTGGGTTAAGGTGATCATTTGGGAGGTGATCCCAGGAATCAGGGACAAGGGAGGAAAATGAGTAAAATGCAGGATGACTCTACCAAAACCAATGAGAAGCAAGCAGCACTCCTCCTGGGACTGCCTCCTTCCTCTGAAGATAGGATGCAGAGCATTCATCTCTAGCTCTGCCTCACTGCATGATCTTGCTTTTAAATGCACAATTTCCCTCATCTACACAGGAGGGGAGTGCAAGGGAAGCTAAAAAGATCAAGGTATGATATGTATATTGTGGGGTTTTTACTGTAATGCTACCCTGACAATGTGGTCCAGAAGCTTTTGGAAGTGGCTTTCAGGAAGACTTTGGAAAGGCTAGGAGATGCTGGCTGGAAAAACAGCCCTAGAATGCTGTGAGCTAATCTTGATGGGAGATTCTGGTTTGAGGTCAGAAGACCAGTGTTATGGTTTATATGCAGATGACCTCCAATACCTCTCATAGGTGCAGCTTTTCAGAGGTGGCTGGATCTAAGGTATGTGATACAAGGATAAAGGTTGTGTGATGACTAAATGGGTTTAGCTTAGTTTTTGGTATGAATGTCCAAATTAATAGACTTGTAGCCTAGATGAAATATAAAAGGAGAGAGGGAAGTTTGGCTTGCTTCAACTGCTTTATGTTTGCTGCCTTCTGCCTGCAACGCCATAGACTTTTTCTGCTCTGTGATGCCCATCTGTAATGCCACCCTACCTTAGAAACAATCAAATATAAGCTAAAATCTCTATAAACTTTGAACCAAGTAAACCTTTTCTCCTTTAACTTATGAGTATATTATTTTGGATTAGTGACTAGGAAAGTAACTAAGGCAACCAAAATGCTGATAAAAATGTAGCTGGAAAAGACAAGGCTCAAGAGATTTCAACTGGGAAAAAGGACTCCATACCATGTTTGTTATGCCCTGGGAGAAAATTTGTTTGCATTTTGATAATGATCAAAAACTTTGTGAGACACTAAGATTAAGGAGAGCAGACTAATTAACCTTGTACAAGAAGTTTTAAGGAACTATAATATTGAGGCAGTGGCATGGCTACTGTTATAGGATTTTAGCTAGCTGCACTTTAAGAATCAAAAGCAAAGAACTCAACAGAATGATTAAAGTTTTGAGTTTGGCCAAAAATAAAGCTCTAGTAAAATTGTGGCCTACAAAATGAAACAGAAGAGAACTTGGTTGTTGAAAAGATTAACAATACAAGGCCAAGTACTTTGAAATGCAGCAATAGAAAACATAATTTGAAGACATCACAGAACCACCAGGACTCCAGTCTTTACACTCTCAAAAGTACAAAGGTGAAAGACTGTTACGAGAAGACAACTGCAGAAGACCACGTTCCAGAATGGCAGTGGCCTAGGAAGTTTGTTTCTTGGAATTGGATTCTAAGTGCTCGTCAGTTCAGGCACTTACAGCTAAGAGAGAAGGAAACCTGACTACTGGCCCAGATGGTGGTAGACCTTGTCATCATTCTCATGGTACTGGTTTTTGCTGTATACAGAATGCAAGAGTTGTGAGGTCAGGAGGGCTTCCCATCAGATTTCAGAAGGCCTGGGAGACCAGTGTCCCCCTCAAAGGCCAGTGTGTAAAATTGTGAGTATGAAGCTGGAGGTATAGTTGAGACCCCCAGAAGGTTGGAGAAGCCAGGAAAATGGATGGTCTGAGAAAAGTCACGAGGAGTGAGCAAAGCCAGTCCAATAGAGAGGCTGTGGGAGCTGCAAGCACCAGCAGTGCTTAGGGTCAGAGCCATCTAAACGCTTTGGAGTTCACATATTGCTACAGATTGCCCTGGATGCTGGGCCCAGAACTAGAAGACTTAATGTTGGCCTGCCAAATTTTGGTCTTGCTTTGATTTCATTCCTTTTTATTTCCCTGTTTGTACCTTTTGGATTGGTAATGTTTATATTGTGCTTTTATATGTTGAAAGTGGTTAATTTTTCATTTTTGTGGGGGATCAAACCTAAGTGTTAGCTCTAAATCTCAGAGGAGAATTTGAACTTGGATTTTTCAACAATGATGAAACTGTTAGGAATTTGGTAACTCTAAGAGATGGGCTAAATGCATTTTGTATAAAGAAATGTACATGGCTCTTTAGGGGCCCACTGGTGGAATGTTATGGTGTATATCTAATATGTTCCTCAAAGCTTTGTGCTCTTCTAGGTAGGGTTTTGGAGCATTGCTGGATTAGTCCACTGATCAGCTTGGCTGATAGTTCTTGCTGTGGAAAGTGGGAAGCCCCACTCTGGATGTCAGCGGTAGCATCCAGTAGGCTTGTAATCTGGATGGGATAAAAGGAAAGGGAGTCTTGCTGTTCCCTGCCTCCTGTCTGTTCTGCCGTGGACTGTTTCTCCTCTGTGATGATCTCTGCCTCGCTGTTCTGGCTTGGAGCCAGCTGATTATAGACTAACATCTCTATGAATTATGGACTAAAATAAACCTTCCCTCCTTTAACTTCTGGGTATCGAGTATTTTATCCCAGCAATGAGGAAACGTCTAAAACACTGCCTTCCCCTCACTTGGCTATCAATTTCTACTGACTGGGAAGTCCTCATTATCTTTTCCACTTTTGCTTGCATAGCTTAGAAATCCATAGGACCTGGTAGATATTTGTGGAATATAAGAATAAAAAATATCTTGTTAAACTTCATGATCACTGTACAAGGTGAGCACAACAGTCTCTCTTATCTAACTACATACAGATAAAACCTTCAGACTTGGCAGCTGAGTTGAGCGCTTGTTCCTCCAGCAGCTCCTCTAGATGCTGAAGGAGGAATGTCCTGTGGAGTTGACACTGTAGGCTCTGGTCAGACATTTTCTTCAGTCTGGGAAACAGTCATTTTCAGTGTACTTGGAGAACTTTTTTCTAGTTTCTTGTAGAAAATCGGCTTGCCACAAAAGGAATGGTGAGGGGAAGCTACTTTCCCTGATTACAGCTATCCAAGAAGCTTGCTACCTTCTGACAGGACACTAGGTTGCAAGAGCTAATGTGTCCTAGCACCTTGGTGTGTAGCTTGCAGTGAGCACAGACTGTGACTTGCAGCTGCCTTTCATCAGCAGGGCCATGCCCCCATGTGTCTTCAGGGGTCAGAACTCTAGCAATTAAGTTTAAACTTGACAAACTATGTCACAGTACACAGAATTATAGAAAGTGGATTGATCACAGTTCAACATTTGGCAGGAGAGAAGGGACCTAGGTTTAAGCTTACAGTGATGGTCTTTTCATTTCTACATCTTGTAATCTGAGCAACTACTTTGAAGATAACAATATAGAATATATTAACCACTGTTAATCTATTATTTTGCTTTGAAACTCTGTACCATTTTTGTTCTGTTTCCATTTGAAAATAAAAAAGAAGAGAAACAGGTAGACCAAACCTATGAAGGAACAGTGTTTAAACTGAGGCACTAGACAAGAGGCAAAAGACGCCTAGTAAATGTAAAGAAAATGAGGTGAGTCCTGTGATTGCTCGAGTTAATTGATCTGAGAGGATTTCCAGGTGTTAGGGGAGAGAGGGGAAACCAAGGCAGAACAGAGAGCTCTTTCTACATTCTTCAGACAGGGAGACCAAAACATGTAAACTTATGGGCTGGAGCACTAGCATTAAAGGGGCTTCTCAGAGGGCCATTACTGTGGACAGGTCACCCTAAAATGGTTCACTGATGTGTCTAATTTGAACAAGGAGATTAGTCCAGAACAATAAAAAGCCAGCCCAAATAACTAAAGTGCACAGTGTCAGTACTCCCATAGCAAATGACGCTTATTTCCATGAAACAAGGTGGAAAATTTACAATTCTTGGACCTCATGTATAGTCTTCAGGAAGGTGGTATCATAGCAGAGGAGAGCGGAGTCCCCTGGGGAACTGTGCTATTCCTCCCTAGCAAATGTTGAGCACAAACCAGGAAAAGGGCCAAGTTGTTCAAACTGTTTTCAAGAAACTTACACAGTGTGGGTGTGTGTGGTAGTGGGGGCTGGGACAATGATGAGAGAGTAAATAAAAAAACTCAGGAATATTTTGATGGTTAATATTGACTGTTAATGTTACTGGAGTGAGAAACATCTAGGAAATTAATGAGGCACACTTTTGGGTGTGTCTGTGAGTGTTTCTACAGAGATGTGGCAGGAGACCTGCCCTGAATGTGGGGGGCACTGTCTAACAGCATGAGGATTCAGGTGGAATAAGTGTACAAGAAACCACTATCTTCCATTTCCCTCCTCCATGAGGTGAGCAGCCTCTTCCATCAAGGTGTTCTGCCTCACCTCAGGCCAACAGCAGTGGAAACAGCCAACCATGGACTGAAACCTCTGAAACCACAAGCCGAGGTCAATCTGTCCTCTTTTAGGATGATTTTCCAGGACACTTGCCCACAATGATGAAAATCTGACACAAATACCAAAATAAATAAGAAGGAACCTAAAATGTAAAATTCACAATTTCTGGCATTGAGTCAAAAACTACACAATGCTCAATGAAGAACATATAAACCTACAGTAAAGACAAAGAACTCAATCAAGCAAAACTGACCCACCAGAACCAACATGGATATTAGAGTTAGCAGATAAGTCTACAAGATCAGTTATCACAACTTTATTTCATATGTTTAAAAGCCTGAGTAAAGACATATACCAAAATTAAACTTACACAGTTTAAGATAACAATATTTGAGATAAAAATACAATAAATAAGATTAATAGCATTAGATGTGGCCGAGAAAAGATTGTTGAAATTGAAATAGTACTAAAAACCTGAAAAGTAAAACAGAAAAACTTCATCTGAACAACTACTTTGTTTGTTTTTTTTAAAGAAGATTTATTTAAAGAAGAAAAAAAACATGAAATGAGTAGAAATAATACAGAATTTCAAAAAAGAGATAAACAGTAAAAAATCACTAGTTGATAAATTACATATTGTCCTCTTAGAAATAGTTGTTCAAGTTACAAAATTGAAGCATACAAAGTAGATATTCAAATAGTGAGACTGTAAACAGCTACGCATGCATGAGTCTTTACATGTATTTCTATACTTTCTGTATTACAGGGAAAAACAAAACATAACAAGACAAAACAAAACAAAACAAATTCCTATAAAAACATGAAACCAAAAAGTCATATAAAAGTGATCAACAATGGTTACTGTGTTGTCTCTTATTATCTTCAATAGAATTGTCTATATCACCAAGCATAATTGATTATAGCAGATAATTGAATATAGCAGTACATAACAGTATTAGTAAAAATAAAACATTGTAGACAGTATAAAACTTCAAAGGCAGGTAATATTCAAAGCAGAGTGGATATTCTAGTGAATCTTGTCATCTTAAGTGCAGTTGCCTATACTCTCAGACTTGATACTATCAATCATTACAGCTTTGAATAAAATCTATCACTACAAAACAGCAATCTAACAAACCAGATTCAATTAAGATCAGTTGTGGTAAAACAGTATAAGTTATACAGAGCTTCAGATTAAATTAATAGGAAATTAAGGATGATTACCATACTGTATCCTGCTATTTTTGGGATAACTGTCTGTGCCTTTAAATCTAGTACAAGTAGACAAACTGGAACAGAATATAATCCATCTAAGCAGAGCGGTGTGAGTAATGTGGGTTTTAAATCCTGGTGCACTATTAACAATCTACACTGACTTCTTTTTTTTTTTTTTTAGGCTATTCCTCCCCTTTCACTCCCACAGGGTGCTGTGCATTTTGGGTCCCATCAACTCCCTCAGTTTTTAGATTGGGGGGGGCAACCTGCTTTTTACCTAAGTGGTTCCAAATCTTCTCACTCCTGGACTTGATCTCAAATTGTATTCCTTTACCTACAAAAGCCTCAAGGTTTTCCTTTCTTATAGCTGATTAGTGCTCTACTGCACATAAGTATCTTGTCTTTCCAACCTATCTGCAGGTGGTGGTTGAGTTGCTCCTATTTCTCTCTGGCTCCCTGTCACAAAGAGCATGATTTTTCTCATATTTGATTTTTGGTTCATAAACCCTCTCTCAGGTTGATTATAGTTCCTATACAGAGCATCTCAATGGACCTACCTCCTGATCTACTCTGCCTGTCTTTTTTTTTTTTTTAGTGTAACAAGGCCATCAATGTTAGAAATTATAGCCAACCTTCTCTGCCTAATTTCTGCTATGCTATTTTTCTTCCTTTGTTTGTCTACTTTTCTCCTTCATTCTACTGCCTGCCCCGTTCATTGAGGCCTTTCTGCCACTGTTCCTAAACTTGTTTTTATTCCTGCTTCTTTGTTCACATTTCTTATTTTTAAATTATAGATTCTCTTGTCGTCTTCTAGCCTTTGTATTGTGACTGCCTGTTTCCTTGTTATTTTTAAGAGCTCTTTCCTTTCATGATCGCACATTGCAAACTTGTCTTCAAGTTTTGATAGTCTATCCTTAGTTTCTTTTAAGCAGTTTTGTCAGCTTTCAATGGAGTTTTTAATTTCCTGGTAATCTCTTTGAATCTGCTTCATGTATTCTAGATTTCCTTTATATTCTTTATTGAATGCTTCTCTCCTTTTTTTGTGTTCCTTCCTTCTTCCATCTGTGTCTTCTTAAGAGGTACTTAGCATTTCTTTTATTAATCTACTTATATCTTGCTTTACCTGATTTAATATTTTAGTTTTGAGCTCATCTACAAAGTCCCAAAGATATCTCTTAATGTCCACTGAAGCCATGTCTGATGTTGTATGTTTGCTGCCCTCAGTCTCTTTTGTTTTTCCCTCTCCTGGATCAATGTTCTCAGGGTTTCAGGCTAGGGGCTTCTTCTTGTTTCTCTCTCTTATCATGTTTTTGGTTTCCTCCATACAGGTGTATAGTGGAGATCTCAGCCACTTTTCTTGTTGGTTATTGTTCTTCTGAAGCAGGCTGGTGAGGGATTTCTGCCCTCTCCTGTTTGCTCTTGTCACTGAGGTGTAAGCAGGGGCTGTGTGTGCTGGCCCCTCCCCACTGGGCCGGTCAAACTTCAGGAGCCTTCACCAGTTAGTGTGTGCTAGGTGTAGAGAAATGGTTTGGGATGGCTTATTGGGCCCAGACCAAGGGCATGACCCAGGTGAAGCAAATCCCAGAAATCTGCTCCAGGGAGGGAGCAACCAACTGAAGTCACTGTTGTTCCTGGTCCAGGTTCCTCCTACCTGATTCCAACATGTCACTCATTTGGTCGCGCCCTTCCCGTGGGGGGGGTCTTATTCCCAGCACTGACCGTGGATTAATGAAGGTCCCTTCACCAGCTCGGTTCTTCATTGGGCTCACCAACCCTTGACTTCAGTGTGGCTGTGGCTCCTGTGAGTCACGGTGGGAGCTAGTTGGGGCGGCTCTGCGGGTTGCAGCAAAAGAATTATCTGCTAATTTTAGCTGCTCCAATTGTAGCCCCAAGACTGGGTGTTTGATGAGCTTTTTTCATTTTAGTTTCTTCCTGTGTCAAGAGGATCCATCTCCCTCTGTCTGGATCTCTCCAGGATGTTTTATTCTGGCGTATGAGTTTCTCCCCGGGAGGCTCTGCATTTTGTTGCTCACTGATTGGCCATCTTTAGCTCCTCTGAACAACTACTTTGAAGATAACAATATGTAATAAGTTAACAAGTGTTAATTTCTTATTGTTTTGTTTTAAAATATGGTATCACCATTTTTACTTATTTATATAGTTTGGTTTTTTTTTTAAAATTAATTTTTGTTTTTAAAGGCTGTAAAACAAATCAGTTAAAGGAAACAAAATAAAACAGTAATAGGACAATAGGAAATCCATACTTGTTGCTATATTGTATATTGTTATCCTCTAAGTAGTTGCTCAGACTACTGGCCTTAGACTTGCAAAGTTAGTCAAACAACATAAATGTCAGGTTGCTTCTTTACATCAATTATCATCATCTCTGCCTGTTTTTGTTTTGCTTTTAAAATTAAAAAAAGTATCTTAAGTAAAAGAAGTAAACAAAGTGTCAGTGAATGGTAATAGCATAGATCTACACAAAAACTGGAGAAGACAGAAAGTGGTGGTAACTACATGGTAAGCAGATGAAATTCTTTGCTTGTTATTTAAATTTCTTTAAAAACTCACTGTTCAAAGAAAAGTAATACCCATACTTTTTGTGGTTAATAACACATAAAGGTAAAATCTCAAAGACAACAACTAGACCAGAAATGGAAATTTATTCTCTATTATGACAGAGGAAGTGTCACTGATATCTCCTGAAGATAGGTTGTGACAAATTAAGATTCATACCATAATCTCCCAAGCAAACAATGCATAAAATAAGATTGATAGCTACTGAACCAACAGACAAGACACTATGGGATCATAGAAAAATTAAATTCAAAAAGACAGAAAAAAAAGAGAGAACAACAAAACAAAGAGAAAATAGAGAACAAGGAGCGTTATGATAAATTTAAGGTTACATATATCAACATTAAATGGAAATGGCTGAGCACCTCAACTGAAAAGCAGAAATTATCAAATTGGATTTTAAAAAGCAAGACTCAACTATGTGCTCCTTATAAGAATGACTGACAGAAATAAATCAAAATAAAAGTACAGAAAATTTAGAAAACACAAAAAGTCAGAATTGATTTCACTCCCAGTTCCGTATTTATAATCTCACCCTGCTTGGTGCCAGATGGATTCTCTGCACCTTGGTCCACCTTCATGCCTCGAGACCCTCCAAGAGCAAGAGATCAGCCCCAGAGATGCACCTTTGAGATGGAGACTCTTCACTACCCCCTCTTCCCAGACTGCCTCTCTTGGACCTGCTTTGACCCAAGCTGTGTTGGACTGCCTCTCCCTACCCTTTCAGTCCAGACCAGCCTAAAGGACTGCAGACCTCACCTGCCAGCACTTGCTCGCCTTGGCATCTTGCCCATGCAGGAACTGTTCCTGCCACCATCAGTGAATCTCAGGGGCCCCCAGTGTTCCTGCTCCATCTCCATTTGTAATACAGTATCCACTTCCATCTGCCGTACTCACCAGGTCTGCTGCACGCTGGCCCTCAGCTCTGCTGATGCTCGGTCTCTGACCCTAGCTTTGTTCCAAAGCCACTTCTTAGAGTTAATAACTGTGGGTGTCTCTGAGCTCCTGCCCACCTACACCTGGACCTGTTCGTTTCTCCTTGCACTTCACCACAGTCATACTCCACACGGGGCCTTATTACTGTCTACTTAACCGAAGGGCTGTAAAAATTCCAGTCCCAAGAATAGTGCTCACACTGAAGTGTGATAGAAGAGAGGTAATTTATTATGGCTACTGCCCCAGGGCTTGTAGAAATATTCTTTCTGTGGGTATATATCTGCCACTGTGGATCTCTGAGATGTATACAGGCAGAGAGATAGAAAGTCCCCAGGGGAAGAATGTCATCAAAAGAGAAATATCCACATTGAAGGAAACAGTGGGAAACTGACTCCCTTAAGTAGCAGAAAATTAGCATATAAATACACAGTCCGGATGTAGGCAATTTATCCCCATGCCTGGCACAGGCTAAGCTACAGGTGAGGACCAGAGATCACATGTGAGAGGGAGCAGCTGGCAGTGGATGCTGGCCAAGATGGTGCTGGGTCTGGGGATCCTGATGATCCTGTCACACTGTCCCAGAGGATCTGTGCACAGACATCTGACCCGGCTGTGCCGTGCGGGCGGGAAGGTGCTTCCTCCCAGGGGCTAGAGTTTTGGTGCTGGGAAATATAAACAGGAGTTCATGCCTATGTAAGCAGGGGGCCCAAACTTGGTCCTCATCATGGTCATCTGGTAGCTTATTAAAAATCCCAACAATCAAAATTTTTAGGGATGATTCCAACAAGGTCTTACGTTACAAACTTCAGCAGCCACCGACCAAGCAGGTCTCGCAATCACCGGTCTGGCAGTGACTATGACTTGGGAGTCACTGGGCTGAAGCTACTGAAGCCAGACTTGTTTTCTCCAGTTGTCAGGCTAGGACTGGGGATGCCTCTAATAACGCAGTGCGTGGTCATGCTCCTCCCCTTTATAAGCTGTTCGCACAAAGCAGGAACATAGCAGAAATGGCTTCACTCATCAGCATCAGCATCAGGGTCATCGCTGCCAAGTGCACCTTGGAGTTTTTTTGCTCCCCAAACCAAGGCCTTGAGCTGAGAACATGGGACAAATGCAGCCAAGGCAGCCGGTGAAGAGCCTTAGCAGGGACAAGACACGGCGTGTCCTTGTGGAGGCAAGGGGTCCAGACGTGGGTGCAGGAGTCTAGCCTGGTGTTGGAGACAGGGAGCAGGAAGCAGTGAAATGTGTGAGAATTCACCTGCCACCTCTGCCTCTGCCCATCCACCATACAGACATGTCACTCACTCAAGCCACTGGCTCAGTCCCTCAACTGTTCAGCCAACACACATGGCTGTTGTGTGCCAGCCACATGGCACATGCATGGGAAGGTGAGTTCTGGTCTTTGCTGTTGGGGATGGTCTTGTGCAGCAATGGCGAATATGTGACTGGTGCCAGGCAGAGAAGGTGACTGGTCCCCTTGACCCTGCAATCAGGGTTCCATGGCCTCAGAAGCCTTAAAGCAGTAGCATCAGTAGCTGCTACCAATGATTAGAGGTGCAAGGTGGAAGAGAATCTGTTCCTGCACTTACTCAGAAAAGTGGAGAAATGAACCCAGTTGGGCCTGGAACTCTGTGGGCACACACTGTGTCCTGCAATCCCTTGAGGGCTTTGGGAAGTAAGCAGAATTAGATAAGGTCATGAGTGAGGTCCTGCCTTACCATAGTAGCTTTATAAGTGTGGTGTTGTACTCCTATAATTGCAGCACTTGGGAGGCTGAGGCAGGAGGATTATAGCAAGTTTGAAACCAGCCTGGGCTACAAAGTGAACTCAAGGTCAGCCTGAACTGCATAATGAGACCCTGTCTCAGAAACAAAAAAAGCAAAACAACAGAAGAAGAAGGAGAAGGAGAAGGAGAAGAAGAAGAGGAGGAGGAGGAGGAGGAAGAAGAAAGGGAAGGGAAGGAGGAAGGGGAGGAGGAGGAGGAGGAGGAGGAGAGACTCACAGGCACACTTGATCCGGCTCCCAGTGTGGTGCCCCTGCCACATACTCAAGATGCAGTGGGAAGACCTTGCCAAATGCCAGCACCTCACCTCTGAAACCATGTAAGCTTCTATGCCTCATAAATTACAGAATCCTTTGGGGTTTTGTTACGGTAACAGAAGCATACTAACATGAGAGCCTTTAGTAATCCACCCTGTTGATTATGCTATGTAACCACAGTGGGGAGGATTTGATTCCAGATGTGTCTGGAAACAGAGTGTGAATTGTCTGTGTCAAGCTGCGTTGTGCCCCATGCATGCCCAGAGCTCACAAACAGAGCTGAGGAACGGCTGACCACAGGCTACACGCAAGGGGGAATTCAGTGAGGGGCCTGAGTGCTGGCTGTGATCCTTCACGCTAAGTCTGCGGCAAGAAGTGCTCTGCAAGGAGCCTGTACCCTGCTGCCCCTTCAAGAGCTAAAGCTCCTCTCCAGGTGGTAGTGTGTGTGTCTCCACGAGACAGAAGGAAAGAGCACTTAAGGCCCCAAAGGGAGTTCAGTGGAAGCAAAGTGCATGTAAAGCTAGAAGTAACTAGAAATACTAGTGCATGCAAATTACTCCATCAAATGATGTTCGCCTAGTTATGTAAGTTTGCAGGTGCTGCAGGCTACTACATTAACCCTGGCAAAGACCTCCACACTTAGTTCCCAAGGCTAGAGACACTGTCTGGCAAGAATGGCTGGCGTCATGAGAGAAAGGGATGAGAGAGCCACCGTGGACGCCCAGGAGCTGCTGTATGGCCACACAGCGTGGCTGCAGGTGGATCACAGTGGGCGGCTCTGCCTTTCACAGTACTGAGAGTACTCCAGCAACGCTGAGGCACAGTAGGGTTGGATGACAATTTTCACTGCTTTTGATTTTATGCCAGGATTTAGACTTTGCTGGAAAGCTAGAAACACATGATTTAACGATATTCTGTAACAGTGCCCCAGGGCAGCTCTCAGATCTCCAGAAGCCAAAGAAATGAGCTCATCATTACTACCCCTGTGGTTGGGGCATCAAAGGCAGAGAAGGCAGCCTGCAGTCACAGGCCAGAGTGTCCCAGAGGAGAGAGCCAGCCTGAGAGAACTTGAGAGGCTGCCAGAGACGCTCGCAAAAGCTCTGAGAACTGTGGACCAGTGAAGCACGGGCCTCTGAGCAAACCGAGCATGGCAGAGAAAGACCCAGTGGAAGAGCCTGGAGGAAACGCACATAGCACTCAAGGTAGTGACTGCTCCCAAGAGCAAGAGAGCCAAACCTTGTGATTGGAGGAGACTCATTCCACGTACTAAGGAGGTTCTTCCCCCAGAGGTAGGAAAAATTAGCTTTAGGCTATAAACTGTGCATGGCACCTAAGGAAACATAAAAATAAGCCATGAGATGTTGAAACGTTTTCCTATTATAACTAGATCTGGGAGAGGGAGAGAATATTTATAGAAACAGAAAAATACCCAAAATGCTAACATTTAGTTTTTGGTGTTCAGTCAAAAATTACCAGGCATGCAAAGAAACAGGAAATCATACCTCACAGGCAGAAAAATCAATTTATGAAAACTGACTTTAATTTCCACTTGTGGAACAAAATGTAGACACACTTCTCCCTGCTTCTCTGAGGTAGCTAAAAATGCAGGACACACGGAAGACTCTGAGAGGCACAGAGAGGATGCCTGGGCTAGGGTCTCAGGATCAAAAGGAGGATTATTCCCTAAGGTGTTTTGCTGTTGTTGTTGCCTACTGCGTTCCAGGTTAATGCTGAGGAAGCTGGCTGGCATCTGCAAAATGAATCCACACCAACAGCAACAGCAACAAAGCGCTAACTGGTGGGAAGGGCAAGGTAAGTTGCTGGGATTTTCCTCCTACATAATGGTGAGGCCCACAGCCTGGCCGTGGTCTCTGTGTGCTACATACGAAGCAGGGGTACAGGACGTCCTTCTGGCTTGGGTGGATATTACATCAGCGGGGTCCTCTTAGCAGCCAGAACTCCCTCCTCCTCAATAGCAATGGATCTCCTCTTCTCCCACACATCCACATGGCCACAGTGCACGACCTGAGTCCACCCCACCTGGAGGAATGGAGAAGTGCCCTCCCTCCTCTGCTAGATAGCAGAGGTCCTGAGGGGCTGACGAAAGATTAAAAAAAAAAAAAGACACGTAAGAAAAGGAAAGCTGGGACCAGGTGGGATGCAGCCCAGTGACCCAGGGTTGGCCCCAGCATCTTCGTTTACACAAAGTACAAAGAGGGAAAGCACATGATAGGGGTGAAAATGCAAGGCCTCAGTGTTTTGCTGAGAACACAGAAAGCAAGAGTCTCAGAACTATCTATGCTATAGTTAAGAGGGATAAACACCAAGGCCAGACACCTGCAGATATGCAGCTGAGCCAGAGGTCAGCTTGTTTACATGGTATTCCATACTCCTGGGATTGGCTCTGCTCTGGTCCCTGGGAATTCCCTGACCTCTGGCTCAGCTGCTTCTGAGCCACTCCCCACATACACAGAAGGCCAAAATAAGAGACAGATTTCATACTGTCTGCAAAATATACTGGGGTGGGTGTAAAGATGTGGTGAGTATTTAGATTAAAAATATAAGGAAAGCCCCATTGCCATTGACCCCCTTAGTTCTGGGCGCCCATTTGCAGTGTTTATACTGTAACTGCCTTGATGTCTTGGATATGTTTACTTTTGTTGGCCATTTAGACTCTCAGGTAGAGTCAGAAGTTGCATGGTGCTAGGTCTGGCAAATAAGGCAGTTGAAGATACGTCACAATATTTTCACAAGGTGCCTTTCTGTTGGCTGGCAGCCATTCACTGAAGTTTTGATGTGTCTCAGAAAGACACTTGTGAAAGGACTTCCAGGAACTACTCAGAAAATGGCAAGGACAGTGGGATAGGTGTGGGGGAGCATTATGAGGGCTTGACCACAATGGGTCTTTTACTGTAATACTTTGTTTTAAGTTGAAACACTCACTGTGATTTTTGATCACCTCTTATATACAGTTGAACCAGCACAATCTCAGCAAACACAGGCAGGAGGAGGCACAAATGCTAAGGGCATGTGGCTGTCAGAATTGTCCAACAGAGATTTTAAACTGCCCACGTAAACATGTTTCAACAAGCAACCGTGAACATGCTTGAGACAAAATCAAGTCCCAGCACATCAACGGCAGTGATAAAGGAAAACAAAGTGGAAATTTGTGTAACTTGCAATATAACAATCATAAAAAACTTACTGGAGAGTTTGACAACAGAATGAAAATGACTCAGAAATGATCTCTGAATTTTAAGATAGAAAAATAAAATTGTAATCTGAAAAAGGGGAAGGAAACCAAAACTATAAATAGCTTCAGAATCCTGAGGAATTATAATACAAAATCTACATATTATCAGTATTTCAGAAGAGGAGAGGAAAGAGTGCAGAGGTGAAATCATATTTGAAGAAACAATGGCTAATTTTTTTTCAAATTTGGTAAAATGAAGTATCAATCTACATGTACAAGAAGATGCTTGTGACTCAAATATGATAAACTCAAGGAAATACATGCCCAGAACAATGAGTCAGGCTGTGAACTGCATCCTTTATCCTTTACACCCAAACCCACACTCACTCATTCAGGATTCTCTCTCTCTCTCTCTCTCTCTCTCTCTCTGCCCCCCTCTCTCTCTCCCACTCCTCATACAGATAAATTAAGTAGCAAGAGAGAAATCAGTTCAACAACAATATATCACTCATTAGAAATAGTGGTAATCAGGAGGAAGTGGCTCAACATTTTACTCAGGTTTTAAAGAAAAGAACCTCAACAGAATTCTTCTGAGTGCCTGAAATTCCCTTCAGGAATAAAGAGAAGTCAGAAAAACTGCAAACAGAAAGCAACAGGCAGAATCAATTATATAAAACAGTAATACTTTGGGAAAATCAATAAAATTGAAAAATCTGTTGCAATAGATACATAGGAAAAAGGAGAGAGGAAAGGAGACCGAAAGGGAGAGGCAGACGGAGAGGAAATCACCAAGCTGTCCTCATCAGGGACGGCACGTGAATTCCACACCAGACACTGTGGCCAGCAAGAGAGTGCCTTTTAAAGTACATGAACTCCACATGTGTAAAAACACAGTCTAGAGAGAATAAATTAATTTCTCAGAAAGCACAACACAACAAAGCTCACTCAGTATAAAATGGACAATTTGAACAACCCTATTCATTTAAGGAAATTGGATTTTTTAATTTAAAGTCAACTGAAATGAAATTTCTACATCCAGATGGTTTTTCTAGAGAATTCTACATCAGTAACACCAATTCTAGAGACTCCAAAGATCTACAAGGAAAAGAATACTTTCCAATTCATTTTATGGGGCCATATCGTCCTCTTATCAAGCAAGACAAAGACAGTATAAAAATAAAGATGTGTACTAACAAATTTGATGCAGAAACATTAGAAAAATATTAGCACATATAATTTGGCACTATATAACATATATACCTTATACAGTTTTATACCAAGGCCATGAGAAAGTTATTCTAAGGATGTTAGGGCTGGTTCAATGTTTGAAAATTAACCATTGTACTCCATGATATTAACAGGCTAAAAATAAAAATCACACGACAAGCTCAATTTGCACATACACACCAAAATTCAACAGCTACAGTATTATGACAGAAATAAAATAACAGGAAAGTGGAAATGAAGGGAAATATCTGCAATTTGATTAAGTGGAACTTTAAAGGCTTTTTATCTGCACTCCTACTTAGTGGTAAAAGGCAGTCTTTTCCAAGAGACCGTCAAGAAAGTGAGGACTGCTGCAGTCACACTACTGTGGGCCCTAATGCAGGAAGCCCTATACAGCAAAAGAAAAGGAATAAAAAGACCTAAGGATTAAAATGAGAGATATAAATCTGTCTTAATTTTCAGGTGATGAGCAACTTATGTAGACTGCCCTAAAGATTGTATACTGTGGTTTATACCTAGATGGCCCTCAGTGCCTCCTGGGCTCACAGGTGGGGTTTGTTGGAGGTGACTGAATCACGGGGTGATGGAACCCATCAATGCATCAGTCCACTGGTAAGTCACAATTCAGCAGTCATGTTGAGAGGTGAAGGGGGTGCTATGTGGGTGTGGCCTGGAGGGTCTGTCTCCCTCCCTCCTCCTTGATCTCTCTCTCTCTCTGATTCCCGCTCCATGTCATGCACTCTTTTCTCCTCTGCTATGCCATCCCGCTTGAGCCAGGTGACAATGAACTGAAACCTCTACAAACATGAGCCAAAATAATCCTCTCTTCCTTTAAATTGTGTGCAGTGCATCTCAATGATGAAAAAGTAATGAAGACATGATGTAATAAAGAGAAAAAAAACAAATAAAAACAGAAAAAAAGGGGGCTGGGAATATAGCTCAGTGGCATAAGTGCCTGCTTGGCAAGTGTGAGGTCCTGAATTCAATTCCTGATATCCCCTCCCCCCCACACACACACACAAAGATTGGTGAAAACAGAAAACCGAAAACATCAAATTAGTAAGTGGGTCTAATAAAGTGATCAAAATTGATACAGAGATTTAATTCAATGCCTATTAAAATCCTATCAAGGTTTTCCTAGACTTAGGTAAGTTTACAGTAAACTGTATATTGAAATATATTTGTTATAGCAAAGAAGCTAGATTAGGTAAAAGTATTTTGAACAAGAAGGTGAAAACTGTGTACCAATTTCAAGATTATTTATAGCTACAGTAAACAAGACAGTGACGTGGGTGGCGGAAGGGTTATGGTTAACAATGAGATAAAGAACCTAGACATAGATTGAAGCGAATCTAGCTCACTGATTTCTGGTGAAGGTATAAAAGAAATTCCACAGAGTGTAGCCTTTTTAGGCCGTGCTGCTGGATAAAAACTATAGCAATAAGAACCATACAAAATTAACTGCAGAAAGGATGACTGGATGCTATTAGGTAACAGAAAAAAGAGACATTGTACAAAATTAACTCAAACTAGACAATACCTCCAATTGCAAAGCAAGAAAAGATGGGACGTTTAGGATCCTTTGAATCCCAGGGCTTGGTGAAGAGTTTTAGACAGCATGAGAAAAGGATGAGCCACTGGGGAACAAAGGTAAGTCGGATTTAGTAAAAGTTAGAAATTTCTGCTCTAGGAAGATTCTAATAAGAAGATAAAATGAAAAACTACAGTTTGAAAAGAAAATATTTTCAAGCTATATACCTGAAAAAGAAGTAGAAAATATATAATCTACAAAAAATGGATAGTAGAAAATTTCAATTACAAATAGTCAAAAAATATGAAATCCAATATACAGAAGGCAAATAATCAAATTAAAGCCCAGAAATTTTTACCTAGCAAAATACCTTTTCAAAAAAAATGAAATTCTTTTTTTTAAGTACATAAAATCTGGAAGTGTTTATCACCAGCAGACCAATGAATAATACAGAAATGTTAAGGGAGTTTCTTGAAGAGAGTGAAAATTCTTCCTAGCCAGATGGAAACTTGAAGTTAAACAAAGACATAAAAGCACCAGGAATGAAATCACATGTGTACACATAAAGGGATTTATTTCCATCTATTTAAGAGGAAACTGACTGTTTAAACCAAAGTAATAACAGCATATTCCGTGGACTGGGGCACAACACAGCCAAGATGTGCAGTAGTCACAGAACAAAGTCTTGCAGAGAAGGACACGAGCGTAATGTGTTAAGTGAGCTGTCCTACTGTGCATGAACTCACATAGAAATCACTGGAAGAGGACTGGGATAAATGAGAGATGTGTGCCCCAAACTCTAAATCAAACACCAGAGCAGCACATCACAAAATTATAAGAGCCCATTAGGAAAAAAAATTAACTCCTAACAATTAATTTATAGAGAAACAAAAATAGGAATAAAGTAGAGATGGGAAAAATAAAAATAAAAGAAACTCACATTAAGTGCAAATGGAATAAACCATTAAAAGATAATTTAAGACTGAGTAAGAAAGCAGAACCTAATTATATACTGCCTAAAACAGAACCACTTAACTGTAAACACTAATTGGTTAGAAAGAAAAGAATGGAACAGTCCTTTCTAGATGATAACTCTAAACAAAGAAAGGTAGAGTGGATATTGTGTTAACAAAGTCAATGTAAAAAAATTAATACAATTGAAATAGTTCATTTTGTAATGAAAAAAGAATTAATCAAGGAGACTTCATAAGTATATAAATATGTGCATATATTATATAGTACATACTATATATATATATGTATATGTATAAATATCTCAGTTGTCAAATACAATGACTTCATTGCTATTTATAGAACCTTTACTTAATGACAAAAAAGTACACGTACCCTTCAAGTGTAAATGAAATGTTTATCAACAGACTATGCCATAAGCTATAAAAAAGTCTCAATGAATGTGAAATAACTCCATTTATAAAAGTACATTCTTTGACTGCAATGGAAATGTTTGAAGTAATTAATAGATATAATTCTGGAAAAATAAAATAAATAGAAACTAATAAACTATAAATAACCCACAAATGAAAGATAAAAGTCACATAAAATTTATAAAATGAGAAATGACACATTAAAATTTGTAGGGCACAAGCAAATCAGTAATTAGGGAAATTGAGTGCTAAATTCATATCTGTAAAACAAAATGATCTCAAATAAGTTAATTTAACTTGCAAATAAAACTAGAAAGAAAACAAAAGTCAGAATGAAAAAGTAAAACAATAAGGATCAAAGAAGAAAGCAATGAAACAGAAAAAAAAACCTAGAAATAATAAATGAAACTAACAGTTGATCTTTGGGAGATTGGTAAAAATTGATAAACTTCTAGCTGGCTGAACAAGAAAAAAGAGACAAAAATTTCTACTAATATTATGAAAGAAATAGATAACACTTCCAAAATAGTTTCCAAAGATGCAAATAGAATTAAAAATAATAAAAGCAACTTTACGCTAACAAATTCAAACACTTGGATAAAATGGATAAGTTTTTGAAAGACAAACTAGCAAAGCTTACACAAGGATAGTTCCATACCAGTTAAAAAATTGCATCTGAGATTATAAAATATCTCACAAAGCGATTTCACATCCAGGTGCCTTCAATGGTGAATTAAATGAAACATTAAATTAAGAAATGTTCTCCAATGCTTTTCTGCCACCTTCTTTACTGAGATGCTAAACCAGTCTAAGGTAGAATAAAAACACAACAACAAACAACATCAGAAAATATGACCTATGAGTATGTATGCAAAGTCTCTTAACACACTTTTAGAAAATCAATCTGTTATACATAGTAGATCAAATATGTTTACATTTCAAAAATCAGTTAATGTGATTCACGCAAATAGCAGACTATAAAAGAAAAGGAATGCATTTACCTCTTGTCCAAAGGTACCTGCTTAAGTATTTACAAAAACTTAATTATAATTTATATTATCATTTAAGTATTAGTGTCAATAATATTACATATTTATGTTTAGTTATATTTTAATATTTTATAATTTAGTGCCTTCAGTCCATGTCGCAATGGATATAGCAAATGTATCTGACTATCTGAGGATCTTAACAGGGGCTTACGAGCAACCTGAAAATCATGCTAGGGCATTTTTTTGCAGTTAGGTCTTATTTAGGGGGAAGTATGGTAAGTTAGAAAGGAAAAAGATAAACCATCTTGATTCACAGATAACATTTGACATGATCATTTATATAGGAAATTCAATCAATCTATTTTTAAAAACCTACTAGGATAAGTGAGTGTAGCAAGGCTGCATGTTAACATGAAAAATGTATTGCACTTCTATATAATATAAATGAAAAAGTCTAAGTTAAATTTTCAAACGAATGTTCTGTCAGTTCCCTGGCAGTGTACTCCTCAGCTGAGGATTTCAATAGTTAGCGTCTTAGTTTTCTGCAATCAGCCAACTCCAGAGGCGCATAAACATGACTGGGACAGATAGTTTCTTAATTTCTTAAGAAAATATGTTTTCAGTCTTCTACTTTGTGAGGTTAATACCTTACACGCTACTAACCTCCTTTAACTTGGCATACACTTTGCATTTTACAGGAAATCTTTCATTTTAAACTTGAGCCTGAGTGGTATAAGGCTATAATGTACCTTCCACATTTTCCCATTGGTTTTTGGTGAAACTGCATGGAACTGGGCTGCGCCCAGCCCCGCAGTCCTTCCCTAAGTGTGCAACAGGGTGAAGGAGTGGAGCCCTTTCCAGTGGTCAGTGTCCTGAAGTGTCCTTGGACCTGCTATTGGGTCTGCAAGGCCACAAGGTGCCCTGTAAGGTACCCAGGTGTTTCTCATCCTCCTGCTTTCTGAAGTGATTCTTACCCATTTCAGTTTCAGAAAACTGTGTACACACTGGCTCTCTCATTTGGCCTTCAGCAGGATCCTCAGACCTAATGGACGCTATTAGGTTTAACCCCATGTTAAACATAGACCCAAGACTCTGACCCTTCACTTATTTTTAACTCCAAAAATTAAAGCATGCTTGGAGTTCTAGACACCTGACAGTTTTACTGAACCTCTGCAGGCTAGGCAGGGGCTACCATCCTGCCCTGCACAGCTTCCTTCAGTCAGCTTGCTCAGTCTGCCTACTCTCTATTTTCTCTGGCATCAGCACCACACACTCCATCTTTAATCCAGTTCTTTCCAATATCATAATTCTGTATCTCTATACAGTTCTGCATAAAAGTCCCAAATGCTTCTCCTGACTTAATTCAATCAGCCAGAATGATCTGCCTTTTCTAGCTTCTTTCTTTCTGTCTTTAATGTGAACTTTTCCTGGAAACAGATGGTAAAGAAGTGACTGGGACCACCCACTCACTGAAGGGCTCAGAGGTGGATATGTGCTTGTGGATGAGCACCATGCACATCTCACATCCTTAGTTTCCATCTGGTCTCAGCCAGTCACATGACAACCTCCTTCTTGGTTGTCACATCAGGTTTCGTGTCCTGGCCAGCATGGTCACACCTATGCCCATCAGGCTTGTTGACATCTTTAATCATTTGTTGATGGTAACTTGGGTGGTTTTCAAGGTTTAGCTATTACAAACTGTGCATCTATAAATGTGGGCATGTGTGTGTTGCTGTGGTATTATGTTTTTAGTCATTCTGGGGAGATTCCAAGAGGATACTAGCTGGGTGAAATAGAATCTCTAGTTTTAGATTTTTGAGGAGTTTCCATACTGATTACTACAGTGGTTGCACCAGTCTACATTTGCACCAACAGTAAAGGAAAGGTTCTTTCCCCCAAGTCTGTCAGCACTTGCAATTGGTTGATTCTTGATAGTAGTTGTATGAGACTGGAATCTCAGCATTGTTTTAATTTGCACTCTCAAATGACCAGTGATGTTGAACATTTTTTTTCATATATTTATTTGCCATTTCTATTTCTTCATCTGAGAAGTATGTGTTCATTTCAGATTACCATTTTTGGACTGAGTCTTTAAATTTGAGAGATATGATTTCTTTTTGAGTTTGTTATATATTTTAGCTATTGGTCCTTAATCTGAGGAACAACTGGTAAAATTTTGCCTCACTCTGTGGGTTATCTCTTCATGCTATTGATGATTTCTTTTGTAATGGGGTAGAGGGCAGAAGCCTAGAGAATTTGTTCCTCAGAAATGGATTCAGAGTGTTCAGTGATCCAGGCACTTGATATCTACATACAAGAGAGGGGGAAGCCTAGCTACTGCTCCTGTTAGATCAGACCTTGACATCATCCATGTGGTGCTGGTTTTATGTGCACAGAGAATGGAAGAGTTGTGGGATCAGATAGGCTTCCACTCTGATTTCAGAAAGCTTGGGAGGTCAGGTACTGTGCCCCTGTGAAGGCAGTGTGAAGCCAAAGGTGCAATGGAAAGCCCAGAAATGTGGAGAATCCAGGAATGTGGATCTTCCGAGGAAATTTGCAAGGAGGGAGCAAAGCTGGCCCAAGAGAGAACCCATGGGACCTACAACTATAGAATGTGCCATAGGAACAGAGAGACCCAAGCCCTTTGAGCTCACATATTGCCACAGATTGCTTCAGATGCTGCATATAGAAATATAAGATTTAATGTTTGCCTTGCTGGATTTTGGACTCACTTTGGTCTCATTCCATTATATTCCTGTGTTTGCAGCTTTTGGAATGGAAATGTCTATCTTGTGCCATTGTATGTTGGAAGTGTTTGACTTTCTTTTCAGTTGTACAAGGGCTCACAGCTAAGTCTTTGCCTTAAATCTTGGAGCAGATTTTGGACTTGGACTTTTCATCAATGCTAAAACTTTTTTAGGATTTTAGAAACTCTTGGACATGGAATAAATGCTGTTTGTATAAAAGAATGTACATGAGTCTTTGGTGAGCCAGGTGAAGAATGTTATGGTTTGTGTATAGATGCTCCTCCAAAGCCTCATGCAATCATGGGGTTAGAATTTTCAGAGGCAGCTGAATCTAGAGTTTGTGCTTGACTGATTCATGGTCCAATGCTGGGATTAAGGCTGTGAGAGCTACAACTGCCCTAGTGCAGATAGTTTCTCTCTCTCTCTCTCCTACTCTCTTTCTCTCTCTCATTGCTTTTGCTGTGTTCTGCAACTATGAACTGTTGTTCCTCTGCCATGTGTCATTCTTCCTTGGAGCCAGTCAATTATGGACTGCAACCTTGACAAAGTGTGAGCTAAATAAACTCTTCCTCCCTTAGTTTTAGGAATCAGGTATTTTGTCTCAGCAATGAGAAAAGAAACTAAGACATCATCCTGCATGCCTAGGATGAATTCTATTTGTTCATGCTTTAGAATTTTCTTGATGATTTGTGGCATTCTGTTTGCCAGTATCTTATTGAGGATTTTTGCATCCATGTTCATTAAGGATATTGGCCTGTAGTTAGTTAATATAGTTTGTCAGTTTCTAGGCTGTGACTGATGCTACTGTTATTGCTAATTTCACTACTTTATCCAGGATGTCATACCTGTTGTAATCAGTTGTTCTCCCTTGTATGACAGGACTGTGACTGTCTGGGGTCATAGCCATCACGATAGTCCAGTACCAAAGGACTGGATGCTGACCAAAATAGATGGCAACTTCTCATCTTTAATAAATTGAGAGGGTAGGATCTTGGGTCAGACACAAAGGGCATGTGCCAGCTACACCTAGAAGATATTTCTGAGTAAAAGACATTTCCTACAGAAGCCTCCATACTAGTGTTAAAGCTACTTACAAATAAACAATTTATAAACATCAACACAGAAAACAAATTAAAATAAAATGAAAGAAAAAGACAAGACATGGAAGCAAAATGCAACCTTAGACCTCCAGCCTAACCAGAACAAGTCCAGGGGACAAGGAGACAAAAAAAATCTGAAACTACTCATCCAAATTTTCTGAAATGGTAGCAGCAGAAAAAAATGAATGAGTCTATAGAGAAAACCATATCAGTAATAACCTTTCAGGTTAAAAAAAGAGATGATGATCAAATTTGAGGACTTGATCAGTGAATCTGGAGTAGACACAGATAAAAAAAATTGAGGCGCTTAGGAAATGATAGAAACCATGAATGCCTAACACAGGAAAGAGATGGAAACATATTCAGAGATCTAGGAGATTGTATTTGCCTCAAGATCCTACCTTCCCAGTTTGGTACTGGACTAGGGTGCTGGCTATGACCCCAGAAAATCACAGTCCTGTCATACAAGGAGACAACTTATTATAACAGGAATTACATCCTGGCTAAAGCACTGCAATTACCAATAACAGTAGCATCCGATACAGGCTAGAAATTGATAAACTGCGGGAACCATTAATTTGATCCTTTAACGATAGGAGCAAGATCTACAATTATATAACAAAGTCCAACATACACCAGGAACTTGTAGGCAAAGAATTCCCACTTAGTAGAGTGATTTTACCCTTTCTGTATGGGGGGCTGAGTTTAAGATGGATAGAGGAAAAAATAGATAAAGAAAGAGAAATACAGTAGAATGAAGCCTGAAGAGCAAAGGATGATCACCTAAGTTTTGGGAAACTGGAAGAGAGGACAGAAGTGAAAGAATGAGGGCAAAGCAAAACAATTCTGAAGCAGATCAGAAAGACTACAGACATCGTTTACTAACATAAAAATATCAAAATGTCACAGACAACTGAGGAAAGAGAAAAAAAGCAAACAATAGTGAAAACCTTAAAACCTCCAAAAAAACCTCCCAAAAGAAAAGAGGCATAAAATGGAAAACAAAACAAAAAAGAAGAACAAAAACAAAAAGAACAAAAACAAAAGCCTTGCTAAAGTTTCTTTGGTGCCCTTAGTCTTACTGAAGTTCTGTTATCTGTAGGGAGATGGTTGCCTCTCATTTTGCAGGAAGAGGAGGGTTTATACATGTACAGAATGTATTAACCTTCACACTAACACAAAGGACAGTTCTGGCATCCTAAAATGTTCCCTGTGTACTTCCTTTGTGATCAATCTCTTCCTTTTTCCAATCTTTAGTAATCATTGATTTATTTTGTATTTCTGTAGTTTTGCTTTTTACAGAATGCTATAAAAACATTAGCATATAATCCTGCATTTGGAATGGGATTACTTTTTCACTTAGAAGATAAAATTATTCATACACATTTTGCATGAATCAAGAGTTTGTCCTTTTCAGTTGTTCGGCATTCTTGTATCATACGGAGGTGTCACTCTACTCAACTTTTGTAAAGCATCTTTATCCACTCACCCACTGGTGAACGCTTTGCTTCCCTCTGTATCTTGTCCACTCTGAATAACCTGCAGCTAGTATGGGGTGCAGATACATCCTTGACACATTGGTAGGTATGAGGGCTGAGAAGTGGGCTTTCTGCGTCATATGTCATTCTATTTTCAAAGTCTTGAAGAACTTCTAAATCATTGCCTGTAATGATCTACTGACTAACATTCCCACCAACCATGTGTGGGTGTTTCCTTTTCTTTCCTCTTCAAGCACTCATCTCGAATATTTTTCTCAATAACCATTCTAACAGATGCGAAGTGGTATCTCATTGTGTTTTTGTTTGCACTTTCCTAATAACCTGTGATACTGCACATTCCTCATAGTCCTCTTAACAATTTATATATATTCTTTTGAGAAATATTTATTTAGATTCTTTGCCCATTTGTAAATCAGGTTATTTGCTTTCTTGTTCCTGAGTTATATAAGCTCTTTACATGTTTTGCCATTAACTGCTTATCATATGTACAGGAAGCTAATATTTTTTCCATTTTATAGATTACACCTTCACTTTGTTCTACTTTCTATGCAGTGCAGAATCTTTTCAGTTTGTTGACATCCCATTTTATAACTTTGCTTCCGTTGCCTATGTTTTGGGGTCATAGCCAAAAAATCATTGCCCAATGCCTCAAAGCTTTCTGCATATGTTTTGTTTTCTTCCAGTAACTTTACAGTTTTAGGACTTAATTTTAAGTCTTTAATCCATTTTAAATTGATTTTTGTGTCTGGAGTGTTCCTAGGAATGTTCAGCCCACTATACTCACCCCGTGCATTCCTTATCGTCTCAATGCAGGGAGACTCCAGCATTGTGCTTACAGTGCCTACGTCTTCAGCAGCAGAAACTGAACAGCAGTGTAGGTCATCTCATGCTTTCCCTTCTCTTGGAGATCCATCTTTCATGCTGTTCTTTCAACAGCTGAGAACCTTTTCTTATGTATGCTTTCCAGTTCACTCGGCCAGTGCTATAGAGGGGTGGAAGGAGAAGTTCCAATATGTTTTTAAAGCTAACACGATTGCGTTTTTTATACATTTCCTGGAATCATTGCTAAATATTGAAAATTCACATTTGAGGCAATTTGTAGAGATTTAGAGGATCTGATTTTGTGAGAAAAACTCAAATCCTACTCTGCATTTACCTACACTCTGTGTGTATTCTGGAAATTGTGAACTTAAAATATTTTGTCTACAGATTAAAAACAATAATGGAAATGATCATCCATACTTTGTAGATGGGATAACAATTCTGTGGACAGTGTGTGTTAAAATACCTTAGGGAAAGATGGTTAAAACTGCTGGCCCAGTACCTAGCATAACGGAGTCTATCAAAACCATCTACTCTCTACCATGTAAAATTCGCTGCCGTCAAAACTCAGGACTCATTCAGTACCCATTTCCCCATTCCTGTGGACTTGAAGCTAGCAGTTGGGAGCTGATTATACAATGTGCATTCTATTCTCCCTGATGAATGTTTCTTCACACTGGTGAGCAGTCCCTTTCCTCCCATTAGTGACAGGTTTTTAAATCATTCATATTCATGAAGTGGCTTCATCCAGCCATGGAAGCAATTGGCATTTGCTCAAAATGAATTCCATTCTTTGTGTTCCCTTAGGCTACTGTTCAAGCCCATGGTTATTTGAGAAGTTTCCATGCAAACGTTTATTCAATGCACCTGCCTGAATTTTCTCCTCAATGGGAATGCCTCCGTAAAAAGTAAGTCTTCCAAATGCTTGTCGCTGAAACAAGAGATTTATCACATTAGACTGAAGGGCTCTTCCACTGCAAAGATACCGTCTTTGCAGCCTCCTCTTCCTAACAAATGTTGCAGATTCACCTAAACCCCTCAGATTTTCATACTGGCACCCAGTGTGTGTGTGTGTGTGTGTGTGAGAGAGAGAGAGAGAGAGAGAGAGAGAGAGAGAGAGCGAGAGCGCATCAGAGACTTGCATGGAAAGGACTAAAGATAACACACACTGAAGCTGAACACAGAAATGAAAAGATGCTCCTCCCAGCAACGATCGGCTGCAAGATTGAGATGAGCTGATCAGAATGCCTCCTGCTTCCCACCCTCACAGCTCACTGGATGGTCATTATAAGCCAGACAAGAGTAGCTGATGAAGTGAGCTAGGTTTTCTGGACCTGAGCAGTGTCAGAAGCGTGAGACCTGCTTCCTTTGACTTACAGTTGGTTCCCATAAGGGTCTAGAACAGGGTCTAAGGCAGGTGTCGGGTGGACTGGCTCCTTCATGAAGATGGGGTGGGAGACGCAGATCACAGTGGCACAGTGTGAAAATTTTCCTGGCTGTTTCTGAAATGATTAGTGTCACTGGGGCTGGATGAGCAAGACCAGAGCCTCTCACTGGGGTAAATGAATCAAATTTGGAAAGTGCAGGGACACAGACCGAGGCTATTTATTGTGTTGAAAGAGCATTTGTCAAGCCTATTGTGTTTTCATCCATATAAACTACAGAAGAATAAATCTATTCAGGATTCTGGTTGTCTGGTATGGATATCAGTAACAACTGGAAGGGGTACATGTTAAATAAATTAGCAAAAACTGTCCTAAACATGGGAATCAGTCTTCCATCCATAGAGACACACTTTTGACAATTATAAATAATGCATGAGGATGTCCTTGCGATTTAATTAGACATCCAGATTGTATCCATTTCTGTCACACAGTAGGTGCCCCAGTGGACGTGGGAGTCCCTGAGTCATTCCAGCCTCACCCATCCTTCGCCCTTCCCAATATTTGGAGTCTGAAAGGCTTCATTCCCAGTTTCTTTTCTCAGGCTGCACCACTGGCCTAGCGGGCCTGTGTCCTCTCTCAGCTGGGCCATGCGAGGCCTTGGCAAAGGCTCCCCCAAAGGCTGAACACATCCCTCCATTTCAGCTTGGAGGAGACAATAAGTCTCATTGTGGCCTCCTGGTTCATGTTCCTCCTCGTTCCCAAGTTTGGGAACCTTTTTCTTTGTTTTGTGCATTTTTGTTTCCTCTTTCTGAAATGCCCCCATATACTGGGAACCACTGTATCAGTGACCTGGCAACCACCACATCAGTCAGTCAGTCAGTCTGTCACTCAAGTGCTTCTTACTCAGGCACCTGTGTGCCAAGGGCTATGGCCCTGACCACCATTTATGAGGCACACTTGGCTATTCTCCATGGTACTGGGTCCCTGAGACCCGCAACTTGCTAGAAGGACTCATAGGACCTGGAATAAAGTTACTATCCCCGTGGTCATAGTTTATCACAGTGAAAAGATATAAATTAAAATCCACAAAGGCAAAGCCAACATCTAGAAGAGAGTGAACACAAGCCTCCAAGTGTCCCCTCATAGTGACACAGACCCCCAACCCTAGAGTTTAGGGTTCTCTTGAGGGCTAGTCCCCCAGACAGGCAGCTCCAGCACAACTGACCTCAGTTACTGTGTCTAGCCCCTCAGAAGTCAAACTGATACCATGTGTCTCTGGGACCTCAGGTATACAAAACAGCCATCCACTGCAAATCACACAGCTATCACTAGTTATTGGATGAAACCTAGACTGTATGACCTGAGGTTTCAGGTATACAAAAATGCTCTTATTAGCATACAACTGGGAGGTTATCTACCTGAAGCTGAGCAAGGGGACCACTTCTAGGCAGATCTGTCTTTCAAATGGGAAGGTGAAGCAATCAAGCCTGCTGAGTTAAGTCTTTACTGTGTATGCGGGAATTTCCATTTTAATCTAATTCTTGCTTCATCTCTAGTCTTTGCTGCATCACCCTGTGCTGCTCCTTTCTGGACTTGGGATTTGTATTTGAGTCATGTCACCAGAGTCACTGAATCTTGAGATTTAAGGTGAAATAACTTCCTACTCATAAACATTGCCTTCAGAGAGAAATTCATTCATTCATTCAGTACTGACTGAGCGCCTGGTATGGATCAAGCATTGTAAGCTGTTGGTTACAATAGGGAATGCAGTTAGTGACAATCTAAACCCTGATGAAAAGCATGGTGTGGTGGGAAAGGACAGGGGAGGAGGCCCAGGGAAGGTGGTGGCAGAGTTTGGAGTGACACAAGCCAAAGAATCCAAGAACTTCCCAGGACCACCAGAAGGTGAAAAGTGGGCAGAATTCTCTCTTAGAGCCTTCAGGGAGAGAATGGCATGATCAACACTTTGATTGGTGGGTTCCAGGAGGAATAAATACAGACAGCATGGAATTACAAGAGAGGACATCAGGGCAGAGTAGACGAAATGCCTGAGGCCCAGCAACAGAGGCTGAAAATCAACTCCAGAGGGAGGAATGGCTTCAGGAGGGAAGCTTCACATTGCACAGAGTGTGGGGAGACTGTTCCCGGGGTCCTTTGGATCCAGGGAAGAGTGTATGTAAAGACTAAAGGTGAGAGTCAGGGTGACTCCCTGGAAGACCTAAGGGGAGGTGAAACTGGCATGGCTTGTGAATGTGCAGGGTGAAGGACAAGTCACAGAGGGCGTGAGCTGAACTCTGCACAGTCCCTCCTCAGTTGTCTGGGTAGATGCACCCACATGGCGAGCTTCAGAAACTGGGAACAAAATCCTTCAAGACTTGCTGTTGTGCTCTCCAGTTCACATTTCACCTGCAGATCGCGGCACGATGTGACCAGAAAGGAGGAAGCTGGAAGGTCACTGTGCTGCTTCATTAGAAAATGCCCCATCTCTGGTAGCTCCTCATGACACTGGCTTCTTGCTGGAAACCTGCTGCCACCCTGGCCAGGCTCAGCTGCCTTTCCCACTGGGCAGCACTGCATTTTCACAGGCTGGCACCAAAACCCTGTGGACTGTCAGGGAGCTTGTGCAGCATCATCAATCCAGATTAGAGCTGTGAGTAACTATGGCGAGTTTCAGTCTCTCTGCAGCACAAAGTCGCACTGCTGCAGGCGGGAAGTCTGTCACGGACAGCATCCAGGCTTTTACTTCCCTTTGCATATTGTCAATTTAGACTTGGATTAGGGCTTGATTTGCTAATCCTCTTGTGATACTACTTTTAAATTCAATTTGAAACAAAACATCATGATTGGTGAGCTTAGCCACTTGAGACTCTTAATTTTAAAATGTGCTTAAACATATGGTAGTCTTATTTTTAGTTTCCTGAAGAACTTCCATAATGTTCTCCACAATGACAGTACTGATTTATATTTCCACCAAGAGGATAGAAGAATTCCCCATTCTTTACATCTTAACTAACATGTTTTCACTTTTTACTTTTAGTTCTCCTAACATGAGTGATTTTGATTTGTAAGTTATCTATTAAAAGGTAATCAAATTAGCCTGGGTCCTGGAGGTTCTGAACTCCATACAGCCAGGAGCAAGGCCCCAGTGCCACACCCCATGGGTGCATCCCTGGTAGCTGCACAGAGGATCTTGTGCTCTGCCCAGCTCTTTGTCCCAGCACAATCCATCAAGGAAGTGCCCAACCAGTCTCACAGGTCACAGAGGTACTGAATCTTGCCCAGCCCAGAACTCCAGAGCCATCCATCAGGGAGTGACCAGCCCAGTCCACCAGCCTTGGAGATTTCAAGCTCCACCCTCACAGCACAAGGCCCCAGTGCTATAGTTCAGGGGTGCATTCCAGACAGCCCTGCACATCCCAGAGGTTCTGAACTCCACCCAGCCAGGAGCAAGGCCCCACCACCATGCTCTAGAGGTGCATCTCAGCTAGCCATATGGTCCAGAAGCTCTGAACTCCACCCAACTAGGCCTTGAGCCTGGGACTCCAGGGACAGGTCCTTCCTAGCTGCACAGAGGATCCGAGCTCTGCCCAGTGTCCCAGTGCAGTCCATCAGGTGAAAGCCCAGCCAGCCTCACAGGTCACAAAGGTAATGAATCCTGCCCAGCCCAGAGCCCCACCAGGGAGTGACCAGCCTAGCCCACAGGTCTTGAAGACTTTGAGCTCTGCACATCATACAGCTAGGCTCCAGCACCATAGTTTGGGGGTGTACCCTGGCTAGCCATGTGGATATTGGAATATTGAAGCTCTGCCCAGTGCAATATTCCAGTGCAATCCATCAGGAGGGTGTCTGGCCAGCCACACAAGTCCCTGAGGAAAATGACAAAACAAAAGAGCAAGATGCAGACTCCGTCTTCCAGCCCACTGAGAACAAACCCAGGGGACACTGAAATGGAAGATCCTGGGAATCACACAACTGAACTTTCTGAAATAATAGCAACTGAAGTAAAGAAGCAACTCCATGAAGCTATAGAGGAAATCAGATCAGAAATAATCTCCTTGGTAAAAAAAAGAAATGACAAACATTATGAAAGAAATGTTGAGTGTATCTTAAGAAGATATAGATAAAAAAGGAGGAACATAAGAAAATGATGGACACCTTGTATGAACAATGTAAGACAGGATTAGAATGCATGAAACAGATTCAAAGGATTATTCAGGAAATTAAAAATTCTATTGAAAGCTGGCAAAACCACTTGAATGAAGTTGAAGATAGACTCTTAGGATTTGAAGACAGGATGGGAGATTATGATCATGAAAGTAAAAGATTTCTTAAAAATAAAAAGGAGGGCCAGGGATTTAGCTCAGCAGCCTAAGCACCTGCCTGACAAGCCCAAGGTCATGAGTTCAATTCCTGGTACAAAAAAGAGGAACCAGGAAACAACAATTCAACAGCTGCAAGATGATGCAAAGAGAAATGATATAATCCTGATAGGTGTCAATGAAAAAGCAGGGGTAACACAAATGATATAAGAAGACTAGTCACAGAAATAATAACAGAAAATTTTCTAAACATGGGAAGAGAATCTGATACACAGATAAGTGATGCATACAGAACCCCAGTTTACCATAACCAAAATAAATCTTCACTCAGACATATAATCATTAGCATCTCAGAAACTCAGCACAAGAATAGAATACTAAAAACTGTAGAGAAAAGAAACTGATCACTTATGAAGGAAAGCCTATCAGAATCATGGTTAAAGGTTTTCAGAGGTCTGACCCAGTGAATTTTCACCTTACTCAGGTGATTTTGTAGAACACCAGGTTTTAACACTTGCAATGTGAGACAGCAAAGGCTTGACATGTTTCACCTTTTTCTACAATGTGGTGTGATGTGGTGATGAGAAAACAGTAATGATGGCATCAAAGTGAGGGATTCCTACTTTTCTCTCATTGGCTCAGGAAGTGCCCCTACCAGGTGCCATTCTGCCAGCTGCAAATCTCTCCCTTCCTCAGCCTCATCTCTGCTCTGCTCAGTTTCCTGAGCCCTGTGTGACTTCCTTCTCCTTCTGTGCTCACCCAAGGATGCTGTCTGTCACATGCTTCCATTGCTGTATCAAATTCAATCCAGCAGACATTTTTGTCACAAATGCCTTCCAGGCCAAGCTGGTGGGTCCAAGGCCCTGGCTGAAATGCCCACTTGCCTTATAAACCAGACAGGAGGATGAACTGCATTTTCCTTTGCAGTGCAAATACCTGCAACCAGTACAGGCTGAGCGAGCAGGAGACCTGGAAAGAGCATCGGTTTGAGAAGGCCGGAAGAAACTGTGGGAATGTTGAATCACCCAGAGGAGGATAACTGTGGGAATCAGCTGTCATAACTGGTGCTGGAAGAACTGAGAGGAAAGAGACAGGATCAAGAGGAAAGGGTAGGCACCTGGGCCCAGAGCCCAGTGTTGCTGGAAGTGATGAGAGGCTGGTCCCAAAGTGAGATGGGTGCCACCAGGCAGTGCTGATCACAGCCTCCAGGTGGAAGTGCTGGGCAGAGCTGGTTGTGGCTGGAGAGCAGAGCTCCCCTCACTTCACTTCTCAGGATCCAGGAAAGGAAAAGCAGAGAGTTCCATGCTTACCAGGAAGGGCAGTGACCCAGAAAGGCGGAAAATTCACAGATCGCTAGTGCACAGAAGGAGTCAGCGCCTCAGTGAGATGAGTCAGCCTGCGGGCACATTGTTCAAATCACATGTAAATCTTACTCTGGCAGGTGAACGACATTACATGGAAAGCTTGGAAGATGTCGCCCTTGGAACAAGCACTTCTTGTGAGAAGGTGAAATGAACTTTCAGTTATGGAGGGAGCCTTTGTGCCTTGGTTTCCAGGAAGTTCCGTGCCTAACTTAGTGTACAGTACCTCCACTTCAGTCTTCACTGAGGGTTCTCATGCATTTGTGTTTATGTAACTGCCTCAGATATGTGGGTGGGATTCTATACAAATAATAAGCAAATAAGGTAAAACAAACTGAGCTTGGTAGCTTAATAACATGTTTGAAAATGAAAATGAAAATGAAAGAAACCTAAAAATGTCAGTCTTCTTTGCTGGCTACCCACAGTAGCTCTTGATTCCATGCATTCTCTGTTTGGAAAGTATTAGCTGTTTCACCAGCAAAAAGCCCTTCCCCCAGCCTTCTCTGCCCCACCAAGTTATTGATATCTATTCCTGTCACAAGGCTAAGTGCAAATGTCCCTCCAACCAAGAAGCTTTCCTGGACTAAGTAAGGGCTTGCTGTGGCCTTGAGGGGACAATCAAAAGCCAAACCACAGCAAAGATTCTAATTATTTCACATGTATGAGAGGTCTGTTACTCATAGCAACCCAGTATTGTACCAAATAGCCTATCTATGGCTTAAAAAAGGAGCCCTTGTGTCAAAGGGTCCATGTCTAGGTGACTTTCCCCCTTATTCTTTACATCCATGGAATTAGAAATTCTTGTGGACAAAGATAGTTTTTCTTTTCTCTCTTTTTCATTTCCTGTCCTTTTCTTTTCTCCTCCCTCATTCCGTGACTTTCCCCCTTATTCTTTACATCCATGGAATTAGAAATTCTTGTGGACAAAGATAGTTTTTCTTTTCTCTCTTTTTCATTTCCTGTCCTTTTCTTTTCTCCTCCCTCATTCCTTCCTTCTCCTTCTCCTCTCCCTTCTCTTTTTTTGCTTCTTTCTTCTCATCACAGGAAGGGGTTAACAATCCTCCATCTTAATTCTGGATTGTTGTTTGGAGTTGTAAACTTAAATTATGGAGATACAGCCCTTTGAAATACCTCTTCGGATATCTATCTGTAGGGTTATAGTGGAGCAGGAGACAAATGAGAATCCCAACAAATCACCCAGACTAGGAGCAAAAGGACGACTTTAACAGTGACCCCACAAAGATGCGCATCTCCTTGAGAGCCCCAAATAGAGTCTCACCTTTACTTGTATACTGTTTCTATTTTATGGGGCAACTTCGTATTGGTGAGCTATTGTCAGGCTTGGTTCCAGGAGCAGAAGTGAAGCGCCTGTCGGGGGTGGCCCAGGGAGAGCAGGGGGCTGTGGAGGAGCTTGCCATGTCTCTCTCCCTCTGCCGACCTCGCAGTGCAGCTGTTCCCATCAGAGCTGTGGTCACAGCCGTTGGTGGTTATGGGAGCTTCAGAGGTGTCTAGTTTCTCTCAATAGTAGATTTGACACCATGATTGGTGCATTAAAAAACAAAACTCCAGATAAAAGTGAAAAAAATTAGTTAAGTGATAGAAAAAAGTAGGAAACTATTACAAGATGAATTTTCTGGAAAAAAAAAAAGCAGAAACCAGAAAACTCACATGTACAAAGAAGCAGTCTTTCAAATCTGGAAAAAATGACCAAACCTTGGGAAATTGTGGAATTATTTTATTGTCTTACAAAGCTCAAGATTCAGGAGCCAAATCTTAGGGGCAGTCAAAATGTGTGACAAGGACCCCATGCACCTGTGGGGCCCCTGGGTTGCATGATCAAGATAAGGTGACCCAGACAACACACTTCAAACACATACACAGAATTGCCAGCTTAGGACATTTGTGCTAGATGGAGTGACCTTTAAAAACCATTGACGAAAGCTACAATTTCAGTGGGACATTTTGCCACTCGCAACCCAAACCCATGCTACTACTTGTACCACCACAAGGAGCCCCAGTAAGCCGATGCTGCCCAGGTGGAGATACCCCTGCACCTGCCACAGAGACACACAGGCTTTTTTTTTGAAGAATGAAAGAAATGGGGATAAGTTAATCTTTGAAGAATTGGCACAATAAAATATAAACACAAAGTTCTACCAGTTTTCCAAAATATAAACTTTCAGTTAAGTCTCCCAAAAGATTTAAGAAAACACAGCACATGATAAGTTAGCACAAACAATGGAAAATCAGAAATGTGAGATTACAGATGCTGCAACAGCAAGAAAAGAATATTAACAACATGTTTAATCTACTTAAAACAAGGAATTAAAATATCAGTGAGAAGTAAAAAATGCCAAAAATCAGAGGCATATGTGAAAAGGACAAAAATAGAAGTTGAAATAAATGAGACAATTAAAATTTTAAAAATAAATAGAAATATTCAATAACGAATTAAGCAGAGACAAATAATAGTCTAGTAAACTGGTAACTGAATATGAAGAAATTATATAGAATGACGCAGAGATAAAGAGATGTGGGAAATGAAGTAGTGGTTCAGAGAAACGAACAAAATTTAATGTATGACTAATGAAAGTTCTATAAAGAGAGCAGAACATGGAATAAATATTTACACAAATGTATTAAGTTTTTTTCTAATCTGAGAAATTCATAAATCTTATGTAGGAATCTTAATATATAGAAGAATAAAAATAATTTCTTGATGTATCAGCCTAATTCTTTAGGAAATAAAACAAAAGAAGATAGAAGGCCAAAAGAAAAAGAAGAAAAAAGAAAACAAGTTACTCTAAAAATTCGTGACGGACATTCAACAGCAGCGCAGAAGCCAGGGGGTGTGGTGATCATGCTTCCAATATGACAGGAAAAACAGCTCTGACCCAGGAATTATGTATCTACCAAAATTATCTTTAAAGAAAAAGGGTAAAATTATTTTTATATTCAAAATTAGTGAGAATGTTTGTCACCAGTTAAACATTACTCAATAAATTTAAGAGATGTACACTATATAGAAGGAAAGTGCTGTAATAACAGATGAGAGATTTTAAGGAAAGAAAAAAAGCACAGATAGCGTTAAAATGTCAGTAATTCTAGTAAGCAAACTTGGACATGTAAAACATAGTAGCTTGTGAATGTTTTACTGTTGTAGCTAAAATACATGGTAAAATAGTGTGTAAATTATAGATAAGCAAATAGAGTTAATCTAAATGTCATATCTTGTTTTCTAAGACAGTAATATATTGACTGAATTTAGAGACAGATATATTAAGGATAGATTGAAGTATTAACAGTTGCAATCAACATAACAAAAATAAAGTACATATTTTCCAACTAAAAGAGAAGAAAAGAAGAAAGGATAAAAAGAAACACTGGATTGAACTAATAGCACACAATAGTATCAGACACATATACAAATATTAAAATAATTACATGAATGAATGGTCTCTATGCTGCAATTTTAAATCAAAAGATGATCAGGTCACATATATTTATGATCTGTATGATTTTTTCATCCTAGACACAAGAATATAGAAAAATTAAAAATAAAATAAAGGGGCTGAGATTTAGCTCAGTGGCACAAGGGCCTGCCTTGCAAGCGTGTGGTCGTGAGTTTGATCCCTGGTACCAAAACAAACAAACAACCAAAAAAACCCCACAAATAAATAAAAAAATGATAGAAAATTATACCAGAAAATGCAAGTAGAATAAAACTAGATCACTATATATAAGACTCAGTAGATTACAAAGAATCAAAATATTTCTAGATATAAATGCAATTCTTACATTATGAGAAAGTTCAATTCATCAGGAAGATTTAACAATTGTAAACTTTTAAACAACTAATGTATCCTCAGATCAAGCAAACATTACAATCAAAAGGGGAAATAGAGGAATTCAGTTTAACAGTGGTGATTTTTGCATATACACATCATCAATAATCATGCATTTATTTATATTTAGCTATAATTTTAAGGCATTTTGAATACTTCTAAAAATTTACATCACTTTGAAAACCTTGACTAAACAGAAATTTTTAATTTCCCCAAAATAAAAATCATACAATCCTTTAAAAAACTCATAGATTTTTAAAAACTTGGCTGTATACTTGCTTATGATGCAAGCTTCAAAAATATTTTAAACATTACTAATTTACTGTGGTAGATTGATTGCAGTATAATCCAGATCATCACCCTTCCCAGTACCCTCCGCCATTCCTCTTGGTAAAGAGGCAAACTCCCTCCACCCCCACATAAACCAGTCCAGCATTGTGTCCCGCCTTCTCTTACCCACTGCCACCACCAGAGCATGCCTGGCTCAGCCTGTTGCTGATGGACTGGTGCATAGTTGGACTGGTCAGCCGGGTCACTTCTGGGAATGTTGGAATGCCTTGTGAAGACCAGCAAGACCTCTCAGCTTATCTGCAGATCCAGTGAGGCAGGAAATAGTTTGGAGAATATCTTGGTCTTCGGCTTAGAAAAAGGAGCAGGCCTTCTGGTTCTTGAGTTTACCAGAGCAATCTATTCTAAATGCACTTCCTTGACCTCGTGGTCTGAGCCTGAGAGGTCCCATCCTCACCACACTTAACATCATGACAGAAGCTTAAAAGACCTGCTCCTATCCTAACCACACTTCTGTAACCTTCAGCAAGACCCTTCAGCACTTGTTAGGAGCCCAGGGAGCATGTGTTCTAGCTGCTTCAGAGTAATCAAACGTACCCCATTGTCATGACAATGCTATTAACTTTGTGGTTTTGACACTTGCTGTGGGCTTTGGCAAGAAACATGCTGGTTCTGTCTATGCTCATATAAATTTAAAAATTCTCCCTCCTAAGGTGAGGGTGAGGACTCACAGTTGGTTGGAAAGAAGCCCAGTTAGTCACCATCTCTGACTTTGCACCAGATTCTAGGAAAAGAAGAGAAACCTTGGCACTGTGCACCGAGAACTCTTTCAAATGAATTTGAATCCCTAACCTAAAATGAACGGTGGCCACTCGAAGTCAAATTTGCTCTTGACTTTCCACATCAGCACTCCCACTCTGTGCAGTGTACTTTCCCTTTACTAAATCTCTGTCTTTCTTACTACCTGTGTGTGTCCTGCTCAGTTCTTCATTGGGACACAGTAAGCCCCTGTATCATGTGAAGCTGAGACCAAAGTCTACTAACACCAGCAACCAAGCATGTGCTTATTACAAATCGCTGATGTTGAAAAGGTTGATTGGACAATTCCATGTCAGCACAATGTTCCTATGTGTATTAAACACAACCTCAGATCAAAAGGAAAATAACTTTAAGAAGCAAATAATAAAAGTCACATTAATTTCTGCATGTGGGAATTTTAAAATATCCTTCTAAAGAATCCAATCAAATGAAAATTATAGTACATATTAGAGAATTTTAGGCATGAGAAATATAATAGTTAAAGAAGTTATCTTAATTTTAAATGGCTATAGTATAAAAAGGATAAAAATGACAAAGATCCAATTTAAAACTAAGAAAAATCACCAAAAAGTGATACAAAGAAGGTAAAAGAGGAAAAACTAATCTAGATCATAGCTTTACTGCATAAAATGAACATAGCAAAAAGTATGTTACATGAAAATTATCTAATATTCTCTGCTCAGAGAAATTGAAGTCAGACTTCTGAACATTTTCCTAGACCTATCTTCTTTATAAATTCCAGTTGGTCATGTCAGGAGGGGTCCTCACCTGAGTATCTGATTGTGCTGGATGTCTGTTCAGGCTCTTCCTCCTCCCCCAACCCGCAGGTGATGTCTGGTCACCCAGCTATCTCTTCATCAAGAACCCAGGGGTAGGGTTAGCCAGAATTCTCCTGAACCCCAGCACGGCTTCACAGTCTTTTCCATCCCTGATGTCCACCCTGCTTGTCAGCTGCACTGAGAGTGGATCCGAGCTCCTCTCCCCATTGCAAAGCTCCAGTGCCACGGTCCTGCGCCATCGCGAGGATCCTGAGTCAAGTCTGCTCTAACGAGCGTTAATAATACTTTTTAAAATAAAACAATCAAAAACATTCTTACACCTCTGGGCAGTCTGATCAAGGAAAACAAAAGAACAGCAACACATGAATGATATTAGCAATGAAACAGTGGATGTAAACAGCAAATACCCAAAAAGACAAGAGGGTACTTTAGAAAATTTCATATGCACATACCTAAAATTGCACTTAGATAAAATTGATAAATTTCCAGAAATGTATTACTTTGCTGATGAATCAGTAATTATGAAATAAATATATTTTGATTTAAAAATAGGTATGAGAAAAATGGAAAATATCTATAATCAGAGCAACATCAATTTTATTAATGAAAATATATTCAAACATCTAAATAAAACATTATAGAACCCAATCCAGCAATGTGCAAAAAATATAATACATCATGATCAAGTTAGAATTATTTTAGAAATTAAATTTAGGTTTTATACTAACAAACAAATTAATAGCTCATTGCATTACATTATCAGTTCAAGGGAAAACTGATTATATACAGTCAACTTAATCCTTTGGGATGTAATTGATAAAAGTCAGCTTTTTATAAAAATTCTTTGGAAAAAGAAGAAAAATTTCTAGCCTGCTATAATGTATCTATTAAAGAATTTTAGAAAACAATTGAAAAATTGGCAAAAGATACAACAGATGTCAACAAAAATATATGCAGATGAAAATTACATATACAAAATTTTACATATCATCAATTGAGGAATTAAAATGATAATGAAATACTACTCCACCTTTACTAAAATGACTAAAATACAGAAAAAAGCTGATAATATGAGTTTTTGGACAGGGTGCCAATCAACAGAATCTCATTCGTTACTAGGAGCAATGTAAAATGATTCAGTTACTATTTCTCACAAAGTCAAATATGGTCCACCTAGAAGATATAAATATTGTATTCCAATTAAGTTAAAAATTCACGTTCATAAAAAACTAACAGGCAAATGTTTGTAAGAGATCTGTTCATAACCATCAAAAACTAGAGGAAACCAAGAGGTCCTTCAATAGATAAATGAACTATCAAGGTATGATATTACTTGTACCATAGTATGCCACTCAGAAATAAAAGTACTACAGTATGCCACTTAGAAATAAAAAGGAATAGGTATCAGGATATGAAAAGAGAAACAAACTTAAAAGCATATTGTTAAATGAAAAAGTCTAAAATGGCCACATACACTATAATTACATTTACCTCACATTCAGGTGAAAAACACAGAGACAGCAAACAGATTCTGTGTGTTAGAGACAGACAGATTTTGTGTGTGTGTGTGTGTGTGTATGTGTGTGTGTGTGTGTGTATGGTGGGGTTTCAAATAATGAAGACAGGATTTTTTAGGAAAGTAAATATATCCTGCATGATACTATAATAATGTGTATTTGTCAAAACTCATAGAACTTCGTAGCACAAAAGAGTACTTATGCATGCATATTTAACAAAGGTATTAAGGAGTCTAGAGGAATTCCAGGGTGGAATGTTCATGATGAGAAAAAAAAAAGGCATTGAATTACAAATGGTTGACATCATGCCACACAGTGAACAAAGGAGGAATGCTGGCCTAGTCAACTCTGGACTCAGCATCTCTAAAGCCAATCTCAAAAGACAAGCATGCTCAACAGGAGTCAGTCAAATGGTTTCCCACTGGCTATAGGTCAACATTTCTAAAACGACTCTACTGGAATCGAACAATTAAGAACCCTAAGGCCAAGTAGTGGAAGTCAGCCTTCTCCCTGTTCAACTGGGAAGTTAGTTAAGCAAGAGCACTCCTGAAAAATTGAAATAACAATAATTCATGTGACAATGGATAGCAATTGGAACAGTCAATATAAAGTTGAGATTCCCTTAATGTTGTTACAGTGGGGTATTCACAGGAATATTTATAATATGTATATGCATAAGTTAACAAAAACACATGTTTACCTGCTATGTCTGCTAAGGGGCCTAGGAACAGTGATGCCACAGTAGTAGCAATGTGTACACCCAGGGCTCAAGTTTTCTTTTTTCTTTTTTTTAAGCAAAACAAAACAAAACCAAGGATAGAAGTGATATGGAATTTCAAAAAAAATAGTAGGGCTCATGTTTTGATTACTAATACAGTTCTCTGATAAAAAGGATCAGCACTCTATAGACAAGTGCTGGGCTTAGAATGGGGCAGGGAATGTATAAGACAAGCCTGGAGCATCTTCTAACACCAAAGATTAAGGCAGTCCTGACCAAATGCACTCACACAAGCACTGCGACAAGGGTATGTCAGGGTATACCAGGAAACAATGGAAACATTACAGATGGCCAATATTTAAAATGAATTGAGCCAAAATGCATAAAATACAAGCAACTTGTAGCTCAAAGTACGAAATAAATTTCTGTCTTAGTTATTTTTCTTGTTGTTAAGTCAAAGTACCTGATGCCCAAAATTAAAGAGGTAAAGTTTATCTAGCTCACAATTGCAGAGGTTTCAGTCCATAGTTGGCTGGCTCCAAGGCAGGGTGGCCTTGCAGGGGGCAACAGTTCAAGACAAAAAAAGCAAGCAAGGGAATGCGAAACAAACCTCTTTCTGTCCCTTATGTAGTAGTCAGTCTGCCAGGATTAGGGTGATGCCAGCCCAATCAGTGGACTGATCCAGCAGTCACCCACCCTTAATCCCAGCACTGCACGGTGAATCAATCACACACTCTAGATTCAACCACCTCCGAAAAAACCTATGATTTCACATAGATGCTTTGAGGGGACATCTACACACAAGCCATAACAATATCCAGGTCTATCTTAATATAAATAGGTAAATTGTGACGGTTAACTCGAATGGGCTGAGAAGCGCCTAGCAGATTAGCAGAGTAAAGTTCTGGGCGTGCGTGGATGATTCGATGCAGGCTAGTAAGCTGAAGGAAAAGACCTTCCCCACCTTTACCAGCACTAACAATAGGCTGATAGGCTGGATGGAGTGAAAAGGAACTGCGAAGGGCATGAGCCCGTTTGTACAGCGTGCCAGTCTTCATGCCTGGCCTCCAGTTCCTCCAGGCTCCCGTGCAGACTCATTGTGAGCTTCACTGAACCCGCACTGAGCCCCAGGCCCTCCGCTCTGGTCTGGTGCTACAGTCCCCACCCCTTCTGTTCTGCAGGGTCTGTCTTGTTGGGCTAAGCAGCAACCATATCCCCCAGCTCTTCAGCATGCAGACAGACTCTGGGATGTCCTGCCTCTGAGCCCACAAATGGCCACAGGTGGACTCTCTGGCCTAGAAGCCTTTAAGCCTCCCTTTTTGCTATGTAGTAAATCCCCACATATAGCTACATAAATATTTTCTATTGGTTCTATTCCTTTAGGGAAGCCTAACTAATACATAAGTGACAGACACAAAAATGGAAGATAAAAGTCTCTTCTGAAGAAAAATTACAAATAATTTGTGTAAATAATTCTATCTCCAGGAAGCATACCTGCTCTGTGAGCTCTGAGTATAGACTCCTTTCTGAAAAAAGTGGCATGCAGGGAAGGCCAGATCATGAGTAACCTTACAATGGAGACTCCAGGCAAAACTGCCTCAGCTAAGATGCTCAAGTCATTCCAGCAGTGGTACATTATGCTAATAAGTGTACTGTCTGCAGGACATGATGAGAATGACACTTTACCTCTGAGAGTTTTCTTCCTAAAATCTGTTACCTGAGTGCAGTCATGAGGTAAATCCCAACTGAAGGGCATTCTACAAAATACCTGACTAGTTCTCCTCCAGCTGCTTATCTGATGCAAAGCGAGGACCAAGAAATCACATGAGCTATGCCTTACTAGCAGAAAATTCCAGCCATGTGGAGCTGGGGCTCAGTATGTGTAGGGATTCTTTCAACTGACTTTGCAACTTTCCCATCATTCTAGAACTATTGCAGAAGCACAAGCTATCAGTAATGTGTATAGGAACATCCTCCACACTGTGAAATTGTACACAGGTTTCTTTACAATAAAGAAGCAACTATCATGGTGGGCTATATGCATAAAATGCTCGGAAAATATCAAGTCTGCAGCTCCTTAGATATGGGAAGCAAAAAAAAAATTCAGCTACGGGAGGGGATCCTGGAGACCAAGGAGGAAAGGTGGGAAAACAAGCAAACTAAAGCTATGTCATGGTCAGGAACCTGGTGGTCTTGATCACGTAAACATTATAAGTCACAAACATGAGCTAAGATTAAGATATCAGCAAGAATGAAAATGGGGAAAGGGATATAGAGGAGGAGAGAGGTGGGAGGTGGGAGGAAAAGGGAAGGAGATTTTCAAAAAAGCCAAACTGTCTAATGAACATGTACCTGCTCTCCAAGATGATTGCAAACTGCAGACTTGTACCAAAAGAAAATCCAAGCATGAGAAGCCCACCTGAAGGACAAGGCCACCAGATAATATCTGGTAACAAGGGTGTAAAGAGTAAAAAGCAAGAATGATTCTTGACTCAGCAAGGCAGACAGCCCAGGTCTAGCAAGCACATCAGCTTGGGAAAGGTTCAAATACTCCTGAATGCAGAAGCGAGTTGCTAACCCAGAACTGCTGCCTAGTGCCCTGGGAAGCGGCAGCCTGGAGCCAGATATTCAGCAGAGGGGCCCCAGGTCAGGATGCTAGGCAGCACATGCAAAGAGTCACTGAGGACAGGGTCTGAGTTAGGATAAGTGAGCCTCCGTGACGAGGAGGAGGAAACGGAAAGGTCATGGTGAGGGAAATAGATACCAAAGGATATCTAAACCTGAGGACTGCAGGAGTTTGGAAGGGCTGCGGCTGGGAGACACGGAGTAAGAAGAGGTACTGCAGCAGTGTCAGAGAGGGCACTCTCCTACCATCCCCAAATGCTACTGAACACCACACGGAAGGCTCTCTTCCACACTGCTCTGAGCGCCACTGAAACAGCAGGCTGGGAGGAACCCCGGGGGAGCAGAACAGGGATGCAGGATCACTGGGGTGGAGAAAGCAAACCAGGCCAGCACTTGGGGAAGTGATAGATCCTGCTGGCCCCAGAAACCCCTGAACCTGAATTAGAGTGAAACCTGGCCAGCAGGAGCCTTGCTGTGACCCCAGAAGAAAGGGGCAGAGAAAAGTCAACAGAATGGCACACAGCCAGGTTTTTGGGTTTTTGTTTTTTTTTTGCCTTCTGCCTGAGCTCAAAGCTCACTGAAGTCGTCAGCCTGAGAAGGGTCGAGTAGAATCAAGACAGAACCACAGTGGACAGTATGGGCAGCTGACAGGCACAGCAAAGAGCACAGCCTGTGGACGAGCTGGACCACAAACTGAGGCTACAGCCTCCGGAGGACAGAGCCGCACCGGGCCTGAGACGCTGAGAACACCAAGGCTCCAGAGCATGGCGCCTTTGGCATTTTGTTCTGTTTGGACTGTCTGTGTGTGTTTTGTTTTGTTCTGTTTGAGTGGAGGCTTTCATATCTGTGTGCTCATGGCCACAGACATGTGTACACAGTGTGAATGACCCATGCCTTCCTGAGGCCCACTCGTGGGGTTGTCGCAAGGTGTTGTCACACCGCATGGACTGCGAGTCCAGCAGTCGAACACAGTGTCCAAGTCCACCCTCACCTCCCTAACTTTCTCCAAAACAGACCACATCTTAGGCCATAAAAAATATATATTTATCAAAAGAATTGAAATCGTCTTTTGCATTCTATTACATCACAACACAATGAAACTAGAAGTCAACAGCAAAAGACAACATGGAAACTGCAAATTCATGGAGATTAAGTAATACATTTATGAATGGCCAATGGTTCACAGAAGAAATTAAATGATTCCTAGAATCAAACAATGATGATAATTTAACATACTATAACCAGAAGAACAAGTTGAAAACAGTTCTAAGGGGGAAGTTTATAGCAGCAAATGCCTAAATTAGAAAAATAGAGCATTACCATATAAATAACTCAATAATGCATCTTGAATTCCAGGAAAAGCAATAGTGAACCAACTCTGATGCTAGTGGAAGGAAAAAAACATAAAAATCAGAGCAGAAATCAATGAAATCAAGACAAAATTACAAAAGGTCAATAAAAATTTGGTTCTTAAAAAGGACAAATCAGATAAATAAATCCTTAGACATTGTTACCAACAAAAAACAAAACAACAGTAACAACAACCCATATCAGTACAATTAGAAATGAAAAGTTAAAATCACAATGGATACCACTAAAATTCAGAGACTTCTAAGAAACTTTTCAAAATTTATATTCCAGTAAATTTGAGAATCCGGAAGAAATGAATAAAGTCCTAGCCACACATAATTTACCAAAATGGATCCAAGAAGGTGTAAAAATCCTAAATTGGCCAATAACAGACAATAAGATCAAGGTAGTAAAAATTCTACCAACTTAAAAAAGTCCAGGATCCAATGAAATCACTGCTAAATTTTACCAGAGCTTGAGAAGAACTAATGACAATATGCTTCAAATTTCTTCACAAAATAGAAAAGGGAACGAGAACTGCCAAACTCATTCCTTGAGTCCAGCATTACCCTTTATAAAAAGTTGGAAAAAGACTCAGCATGAAAATAAAACTACAGGCCAATACCCTGAATAAACATAAATGCAAAAAGCTTCAACAAGCACCTGCAAACAGAATGTGACATATCACTGAAAGGACCATACATTATGGCCAAGCTAGTTTCACCCCAGGGATGAGAGGATGATGCAATATAAAATCAATAATAGTTATATACCACATAAACTGAAGTAAGGATAAAAACTTCATGATCATCTCAACAGATGCAGAAAAAGGAAAACATATATTCATGAGAATAACCATGACAAAAATGGATATAGCACAACTTTACTTCTACTGATAAAAGGCACTTATGAAAAATTCATACCTAACATCATACTGAAGTCAAAAAGACAAGGGTATCCACTATCACTACTCCTGATCAATATACTACTATATACTTTAGCCAGAGAAATCAGACAAGGGAAGGAAATAAAAAGCTATAAATAGAGGAGAAGGTGACAAACTATCTTTATTTGCAGATAATATAATCATTAACATGCAATACCTGAAAACTCCACCAGGAGAGTCTTAGAACTAATAAACTCAGCAAGTTGCAGAATGCAAAATGAAGGCAGAAAAATCCCAAGCATCCATAAAAGTCATTAATGATTCTATGGAGAAAGAGATCAATAAAACAATTCCATTCATGGTAACCCCCCCCAGTTAAATACCAAGAATCATCTTATTCAAGGAGGTGAAAGACCTTTATAAAAAATACTATACTCCTTTGAAGAAACAGAGTGAGGAGGATATTAGAACAGGAAAGACAGCACCTGATCATCAACAAGCAGAATTAATATTGTCAAAATAATCATATTAGCCAAACTGATACATAGATGTAATGCAATTCTAACCAGAATACAAACAGCACACTTCACAAAACTATGCACCTGTAGGCATTTAATCCATGGTCAAGGGACTAGAAATAAGTGCTGAAGAAAAGATATCCTCTTTAACAAATGGTGCTGGGAAAAATGGTTATCCACACACAGAATGATGAATCTAGAGCCATATCTGTCTCTCTGCCCTAAAATCAAATCAAAATGGATCAAAGACCTATATATAAAACAGAAATACTGAATGCGCTGGAAGACAAAATAGAAAGCATAAGAATGCATAGTCATAGGAAAATACCTCCTGAAACAAATCCCAATTGCAGAAGAAACAATTCTAAAAGTCAACAAAGACTATTATATGAAGCAAAAAATCCTCTTCACACCACAGAAAACAATCAACAGAATGAAAAAACAACCTGAAGAATGGGAAGATAAAAGTGTCTAGAAACTTTTCTGAAAGAGGACTGATATCTAGAATATACAAAGAAGCCAAAAACAGAAAAAAAGAGTCAAAAAAAAAAGGAAAATTGAAATGAGCTGACAATTCTCAAAGGAAGAAATACAAATGCCAATAAGAACATGAAAATGTACTTATCATCTGAGGTTATTAAGAAAATGCAAATGAAAACAGCTCTAAAATTCCATTTACTCTAGTAATAATGACTTTAATCAAGGACTCACAAAACAACCAATTCTTGTGAGTGTATAGGGGGAAAGAAACCCTTCCACCCTGGTGCTAGGTATGTAAACTAGTACAACTGCTATGGAAATAAGTATAGAAGAGTCCTCAAAAACCTAAAAATAGAAATTCCGTTTGATTTAGCTGTACCTTTCCTGGTGTCTTCCTGAAAGATGTAAAGTCCTCATACTATGGTACAAATGCGTGTTTGCAGTAGTGCAATTCACAACAGCTACATTATGAAAGCAGCCTCTATGCCCATCATATGAGTATTTCTGAGCCATTAAGAAGGATAAACGTGAGTCATTTTTTATGAAAATGGATTGATCTTCAGACGATAACAATTAAGTCAAGTAAGTCCAACAGAGGCTTAAGTATCACATGGTTTCTCTTATGTGAGAAACCCAATGTGTAATAAAACCAAAATAAAGAAGAGATGGCAGAAAAGAGGAAGCTAAACTTTCTGGAGATGGAGACATTGATCTGGGGTATGGAGAAAAGGCTAGGGTATGGGGTAAAGGGGATCAAAGTTGATGAAGATATAATGTATATGCATGTATTAATTTCCTCAAACAATGTAATTACTAGATATTACAAATATACACTGATAAAACATAAAAACAAGGAAGTTTTCACTATTGTATTTTATTTTTGGAAGTTGTACTAAATTTTCTAGGCTGATTAAACTGAAAATGGATACAAAATTTTTAAGACTGTGAAAGTAACAGAATTGTTATTATGTTTTATCTTATGAGTGTTCATATAGAAAACTCAGCTGCCTCTTTTATACAAAGGAAATTGGAAAAAGCATACACACATTCATTTACATTCTTTGAAACACTTCACAACAGAGTCTACAAATATAAACACAAGTGAAGGCTGGTTCAGCTATTGATACAGAAGTCAAGAGATTATAAAGATGAAAAAGCAGTAAAAGGATCATTCCATGAGTAATGGATTAAAAAAAAACTTCAATTCACTGGTTGCTTTAATCAGGAGGAAAGGGAAAGGAAAAGAGATAAAGAAGGAAAGATGCTATATACATGTGCCAATGCCACATGAGGAATGCAAACATTATGTACTACAAACTTGTACTAACAAAATATCTGAAAAAAGAACACATTGGAATAAAGGTCTCTGTATGAAAAGCAGTAAAATATGAAAAGATTACATTGAAAAGGATTATAATTACCTTGGAGTAAAAGTATAGAAATTTCTTAACTAATATCAATCAAGCAAAAACCCAAAAGTAAAGACTCATAAAGTCTATCACATAAATATTTGAGAAAGTAAGTGAAATAGCAAGCAATGAGCTGACAGAAAATATGTATATTATCAATGTTTGATCAGAGATTAGGTTCTATCATATACAGGCTCTTACGAAATGATTAGAAAAGGAAAACAGCTATTTAATAAAGTGGAACAATTAGAATAAAATACAAAAGAAGAGATTTTAACAAGGACTTTTTCAAAAAATAGCAAGCATTTTGATAATAATCACTATTCACAGATCCACCAGTAAACATAAATTGAAAACACAATAAGATGGCTTTTCATACTCATCAATTTAGAAAACAAACTGAAAAGTCAATCTTATCAAGGATACATAGAACTCTCATACATTAGCAGTGTGTTTGTGGGGTGTTCAACTGTTCAACTTCTTTAAAAAGTAACTCACCATAATCCATTAGTACTAAAAATAGGCATTCTATGACTAACTAACTCTACTCCTAGCATAAAATGTCACCCCCAGCCAATATGCTTCAGCTTGTTAGTTACACAGTTGTTCCAGCTCTGGCTGCTTCTGAGCTCTTAGAAACAGTTGGTCACTGTGATGAAGATTTATAAATCAATCCCCAATTGATAAGCCACTCTGTCTCTGTAATTCCTGTTTTCTTATCCATTATAAGCCCAAGACCACAAGAAATCAGAGCCTAATATTCTGATATTGATCCCAATTCTTGCCCATTGACTTAAATAAATTTGCTTCCAAATTCTGAGCATCATTTTGGTGTTTCTGCTTGCTGTTGCAAATGGTGTGTTGGCCAATAAGATCGACCATGCTGACTTCTTTGGTCAATGGTCATTACCTTTGTGGATGGAGCAAGGACTTCTCTAGGTCCTGACAGGAAGGTACAGCCTCAAGATTTATCAAGTTTCTTCAGAGGTCTCCAGAAGAATTTCTGTCTCCCAGCTGAAGCAGCTCACATCAGATCACAAAGGAAGGAGGACACTGTCTGCCTGCCTGCCTGATTCCAGTAAGACCCCTGGGGTACCTCACTTAGTCACTCTGTCAGTCTTGCTCAGTTCAAGCAGAGGAAGAGCTTGATCAAATCTTGTTAGTTAAGGCCACCCTCAAAGGAAGGCGACTTGGAATGTTTAACCCCTGAATGCCTGCTGAATGAATGTGTGAGTGGAATGGACTGTGAAGCAATAGGCTGCTCTGTCTGTGCACCAAGACTAGGAAGCACTGGTTGCAGTGGCTGATTGGACCATCACATGTGGTTCCATGGTGATTGACACATGCATAACTGAGGCCTCATACACCTCCTTAGCTAAGTTGCACCAGGGGTATGACCAATGGGCATCTGAATGATCTCTCTCTGAGGGGCACCTACCTCCTGACTTGTCTGCTTCAAGCCATTTGAACCAGTTCCAGTTCATTGCCTGCTTTTGGGCACAGAGCCCACTCCCCATCCTGGTCACCCTCCCCAGGACACACCTATCCTGCTCATATGGCATTATCTAATGCCCACCCAAAATGACTGTCAGCAATTTCTTCTGAGTTCCACATTTTTACTGAGGAAAAATTGAACTATCAGTCCTGACAAATGAGTTGTATCCTGTCAGACCTAAATAGATAGGACAGACTGAGCTCTATCAAATCAAGTCCCTGAGAACCCATGATCATTGCAAAAGTCAGGAACAATTCTGTCACTTTCCTGGTAGACAGTGTAATGAAACTCTCTGCCTTGAAAAGTTCCCTCCATCAAAAATTTACCATCATTGGGGTAACTGGTACTCTTGCCTCTTACTTCTTCTGCCAGGCACAAGCTTACAGCTTGAAAGGACCTCTCCATTTGCACCAAGCAAGTCAGGCTTCTCTCACCTAACCCCAGTACTTTCAATGTTGACAATTCTCTGAGAGGAAGATGATGCCTGCATAAACCTGAGACAGATAACTGGATTGCTGAAGTCCTAAAAACTCTGCTCCCAGAGGGATGAACTAAAATCATCCCTTTGAACTTGTCATGCCACCTCATGGTGACACCTGTTGCTGACAGAAAATAGGAAGCATAAACAGGCCTCTAGCTACAACAGTCTGACAGACTGTGAATCACCTTGGGTAAGAGCTCCATGCCATCAACAATGCAGCCATCACCTTTCACTATGAGGGTCTTGACCCATACATCATTTTTGGGCTGATCTAGATTTAAAAGATGCCTTCCCCTGCTTGCAAGTTGCTTCCATATGCCCCTCCAACTGGGAAATTTTTGAGATAAAGGAGCAATTTACTTGGACTCAATTGCCATAGAGTTTTAAAAACTCTTAAACCTTGACTTTGTACCTGCATTCTTTGCGAAAAGAAAGGCAACCTAGTTGCAAAAACAAACCCACAGGTTTCCTGAGAGACTCTATGCCATAAAAGCTTTACCCTGTTCTGCCCAAGGTCCTCCAGTCCAATCTGCCTCCTCCTTACACCCATCAACCCCAAGCTGCTCAGCCAGCCATGACACCACGACCACCAATTGTCTCCTGCACCAATCTCCTGTTCTACTGTCAGCAGCTCCTTCTGACTCTGTTTAACACTGATGAATGACACCATATTTTCAAGGAGGCTCAAAACTCGTGAGAGTCAAAAGTCCCTGCCACTGTGGTTGATCCTGATGCATGGGTGAACACAGTCACCCCCTGATTATGTCCAAACTGGGACTATAATACAACAGAGGGCCATGAAGCCTTAGATTAGCACTGCACTGCTCTCCTGGCAGACCTCAGAGAGGGAGACAAGAAGCCAATAGATACATATAAAGTTACTGAAGTTATCCACTGGAGCCCCCACTGAAAAGAAATTCTAGGTCTGGGGATTTAGCTCAGGGGCATAAGTGCTTGCCTTTCAAGCACGTGGTCATGAGTTCAATCGCTGGTACCGATTAAAAAAGAAAAAAGAAATTCTACCAAATCAGATCCTGTAAGGTTGATGAACACTTTATCAAGCATGAATTCCTGTACATGCTTGAGTGCCCTGTACTTCTCCTGGGATGTGACCACCTCCCTCACATTCAGGTCCACTGTCCCAGATTTGATATTGACTCTGACTGTACCTTGGATGGAAGAATAGCACTTAACATCAGCCTGAAATGCCTGATAGTCATAACCCTGAAATTTTGAGACACACTTCTCCATAAGTATGAACAAAGGACTCATCCTTGGGGTTTGTTATCAATCGTTCTTTGTTGACTGAGTTCTGTCCCAAGGAAACCTCCCCCACCTGCATCAAACAGTACAACTCCCCTGCCTATAAAGCCAGTTCAAGATCTCCAAGCTGCCAGCTGCTGCAATTTCCCTCTGTATACATTGCCTATACAAAACTTTGCTAATATCTGACAGAAACTGCTTAAAAGAAAAAAAAAAAACCTCCATAAATATCTTAGGGTTTCTGGCTTCTACATGCTTTTATAGACTGTCAGTCTCTAGGAGCACCTGGTGGCCTCTAAGGGGCTGTCTCCCCTCTTCTGATCAAGAAAGCTGACAGGGTCACCTTAGACATAACTGTCCGGGCAACATGCTGTACTGGAATGAACTGTTCTAAAAGATGGATCTTTGACAGATGCTGAGTTCACCCTGTTTATGGATGGGAGTAGCTCTGTTAGGAAAGAAGTCCAACAGGTTAGATGTCCTGTGGTCACTTTGGACAAAACTACTTTGGCTGAAACTCTCCTTCCGGATCTGCACAGCAAACTACTGTTTGGGAACCTGCCACAATGATGCAAAATAATCTGGTCCAGAGGCCTAAGCCCACCTCAGAGATCCAGTTGACTGAAAGATCAACCTCAGCCAGAAAGATTTTACCCAGTATTCCTGGAAGATCAGAGCCAGACCTGCCCCCACCATTTGTTCTGCAAACTTAAGCTGCAACACTGCCACCAGTAGCCCTGTAGCCAGCTCAGGCTTCAGTGTCTGTGTCACTGGCCCTGACCTCATGCAATATAGTGAACTCTCCCCATTTAAAGATACAGAAATAAAAGATAAACCTATGTACAGTTGTAGCCAGTTAAAAGACCAGCTATATCTGTAGACATTGCTGCACACACATGTGAACCAGGTACATGTTAACTAGTTCTACAAGTTTCAGAAATCCAGCCTTAGATCCACTAAAACATTTACCAAGGATCACTCTGAAGAGATGATGCATAATGACCAATCCACACATGACTGAAGCCTGAGGACACCATTCACAGGATTGCTCCATACCTATTCCCCTTGATTTTTCTGTCTTTTCAGGCTGCTTAGCCCAGTCCTTGCTTCCCTGGCTCATGCTAGCTGTGGTGTTTTTGTTTGTTTTGTTTTGTTTTTGTTTTTTTGCCTTTAACTCTATGGACAGTTGCACCAAGAGAATAGAATAGTCAATCAAACACAACCAAGATTTGATGAGCATCCAAGACACATTGGACACTCTCCTAAATCAGATAAACTCCTTCACTACCTTTCAGAGTAATGTTACAAAACAGACAAGTGTAAGTTGGGTCTTGTCTCAGAAGATCACATGTAATATGTGCAGTAAAGATTTGCCGGGAAAACTAAAAGAGGGAGGAAATGTAGCAGAAAATATTCCCGAACACCCAGCCAGTATGCTTCAGTTCATTAGTTGCCAGGTAATAGTTCCTGTTCCAGTTCTGCTTGTTCCTGGTCTCTTAAACATGGCTGGTCACTATGATGCATAGCTGGTCACTGTGAAGAACACTGTATAAACCAATCTCCAATTGACAAGCACTTTGCCTCTGTACTTCCTGCTTGCTTATTTAATATAAGATCAAGACCACCAGAGATCAGGGCCTGATATTTCAGGAATGATCCTGTTCAGTGCCCATCAACATATATAAATCTGCCTCCAAATCCTGAAAGTCATTTAGGGATTCTGCTTGCCATCATGCCCCCAAGGCTCTTAAATATATAGATGTAGAAATGCAAATGGCTTTATAGTTTCAATATGCATTGTAGCAAAGAAATGGAAATAAACCAAATGCTAGTCAGAAATAGTATTATACTCACACAGTACACTGGTATTCGGCAGCATAAATATATAAATGGATTTAAAGTCATGTAGCATCACAAATCTCAGGAACATAATATTTTAATGCAAGTCAAGAAATTTATTTTTATTTCATATGCTTCCATTTATACAAAGTGTAAAACGTGACATAACCAAGCAAAGCAATATATTATGTGGTACAGAGTGTTTTCATTAAATTTTGAAGAAATAATAAGGAAATGTAAAGATGTAATGTTGCATGAGATTTGGCTGTAAAGGAAAAAGTGATGGAGCACCACTTAGGAAAGTAGGTTACACAAAGTTGTATCTTTCCTGCACCCTTTCTCTGTTGTTGGCTTTCTGAAACAAGATGCCATTTTGCTGTGTCCTACATGACAAAAAAACAAGAGACGTCCCTGCCAAAGCCAAGTCCCCACAGCCCTCGAGGGACTGCAGCTTGCCCAGAACCATGGATCTTTGGGGCACATCCTTCCTGAGTTGAGCCTTCAACTGAGGCCTCAGCCTTTGCTGCAAACTCTGCTGCAGATTTATGAGAGACTCTGAGGCACAAGGCTCATATCAGTGAGCATCAGAAACTGTGAGGGCCCCAGTGTACATGACTGTGAGCCTGTGTGTGTGTGTGTGTGATTAATCTTAATCACGCAGTGACGGGCCACTGGAGCAGCTCCTCACACATGCAGAAACTCAGCAACTGAATGAGAGCAGAGGCTGGAGACCTCAGTGTGCTCGCGGCAGCCAGTGAAGGGGCGAGTCTGCTATCAGGACAAAAGTCATGAAAGTTTTCCTTACCTGACTATAGACAGTGTCTCTTCTCTGCCCACACAACAGTCATCAGAAGTGCTTTCCAGTTTTGCTCACACTTATGAGGAGGGGTGCACATGATGACAAAGGTCAGGAGTATGGGTGGCCCTCCCAAGTGGTGAACCACATACTTTCCATGTTCACATGCAGCTTGCACCTGTGTGTGCACATACATATAATTTTTATCTGCTTAATATTAAGTAGAAGATATTCTTAAATTTTACTTTGAAAGTTTCAGCAGAAATTAAACATAGACTGCTGGAAGGTCAAAACAGAGTCACAATTTAACTCTTTCTCTCTCTGTATAATTATATTGTGTAGACTTCACTTCTCTATGATCTGCTACAGGAATTGGATGTAGCTTTTAAATTTTTCCAGTAAGAAGACATCTCTGATTTCTTTATCTAAAAAGAAAGCACTAAGTGCTGATGATGAGCCAAACTCCGTGACTAATCGGGGTGGACCACATTTTAGTTTTATGACTCCAACCCAATTTCCTGAGCATTTCTGCATCTTTAAAAGTAAGTCTGAGGCTTTTCAAACTCTTCCATCTACTAATATGATATACTTCTGAAATATTATAAATGACTTTTGCTGACATTTTCAATATCAGTCTATGTTGTACAAAGTCATATAAGCATGTTTATGCAAGAGATTCAGGGTACTTTTAAGTGGAAAGTCATATTTTCACACTTATTGTGCATTTCTTGGAAGAGGACACTGAATACAAACACATACATTTAGTGGCTTCAATTTAATGTTCTCAACTTTAACTATTTTTTCTCTACTGAGTCAAAAGCAGGGCACATAATGTTGATTTGTAGGTACAGTTAGAACACAGGTTAGGTTCCTATAAGAGACCGGCTTAAGCAAGGCAGAATTTTACTTCTCAAAGAAGTAACCACCAGGACGGCTGCGTCTGGGGAGATTGCAAATGATCATTAGTGCTGACTTCAGGCTCTGTCTACTTGAATCTCTGCCCTGCCTCAGAGTGTGCTCATTCACATCACCCTTGTTGGCTAGGGCTTTCCCACACTCCAGAGGGAGTGCGCAGGACAGGAGGTGGGGGGCACTTTCTGGACAGAGTTTTCCTGAGTGGTCACATCTAGCTGCAAGGGCAGAGGAGGCCTGCTGTCCTTTGCTGGGCGGCCCTGAAAAAGGGTTCTGTTATGGGTACTGGACTAGGTCCACCTCTTTCCACAGTCAGTTACTCATAAGCATCTTACTCCAGTCATACATCCTATTCCTTCCCTTTCCGAGGAGCATAACTGAAATCCCTACCCAGCTGCTGTGGAGCTGACAGCTGCAGGAAACGTAAATACTTGTTGCCTCTGCAGTGGAGTTTGTTCTGGAGAAGCCCACAGGGCCACTCCTACTGTCTGTTGTCTCCTTTGGCTCCTGGATTTGTTGTCTGAGATGCTGTTCTTCATATTTTGCACTCCCTGGGTGAAGTTGAAATGACATTAGAAACAAGGCCTTTTTGTTACTTCTCATAGACACTTTTTCCAGAATGTTGACTGTTGGAAGCTTGGGCCCCAGGTGAGACTTGGAAAGTCTTCAGATATCAGCTTCTGAAAGTGTGATGTACTCCATCTACTTGCATCTGTACCCAAAGAGATCTCTAAATATAGCTGCCATTTTGGAAACTTCTGGTCTTTCTCGAGTAGTTCTCTGCTCTGTCCTCTTTCTTATTAATGGTGGCAGTCCTGAGGACACCTGAAACACAGGACGGCATGGGCTCTGGCACTCTTCTGTTGATGGTGCAATGATAGTGAATTATCAAGACAAGCAAACTGCCTCACAGTGACAAGCCATCCACTGGAAAGACTTTCTTCAGAGACAGTTCTTCAAAAGCTCCATTCTGTCTTCCTTGAAGACATTGACAAGGGTAGAAAGAATTAATTGAACATACATCAGTGTTCTGAGTATTATCAGCAAGTGCTGTTAGAATCTGCCTTCTATGATATCTTTTTTAAGATTTATTTATTTTATTTTGAAGGTAGTAAAATACAGCAGAACAAGATGGGACATAGTCAATTGAGACAGCGTAGTGAAATTGGTACAGAACCTCACAGCAGGTTACCAGGATAACAGCAATAGGTACAGTAGTATATCTCCTTTTCTTCACAATAGTTTTTCCTTCAATCAGCTACAGCAAAATCGAAGGAAATACCAAACTTATAAAAACAGAATATTGAATAGAGCAATACCATTGATCAGAACAGAGCAAAACAGTGATAAAAATATTTGCCTTCAAAAAGATGGCAGAAGGAAATCCCCCTTATTTGCTATAATGCATATAGTCAAACTTGCAAGAGATGCTCAGATCTCTGGCTCTCACTTGCTCACGGCGGGGTGGAAGGGATGAGATGGATGTTTGATTCTTAGCCCGAGCACCAGTAGGCTCACAGGCACTTACCAGAGTGGGGAGCTGGCTGTTTGTTTTCCCGGTGCCCCAAGTTCCAACACGGCGCGGGTCTCAGGAATCACTGATGGTTCTTGCCCTGGGGTGGCAGCGGTTTGCCAGGCCATAGCCACTTACCAGAGTGGCGATCTGGCTCTGGCTTCCATGATTTCACAAGAGACTATTTTAACCAATGGTTTTCTATAACATAAAAGTAGTTACCACATATTAAAGGTCTAGCCCCTAGCTTGACACTAGGGGAAAGCGATGGGGCTCAGAGGGGAGGTCTTCAGTTACTAGGAGCATAGCCTCCAAGGAATCATGGGACCCCACTGCCTACCTTTTCCTCCTTTCACTCCCCAGCCTTGAGGGAAATGGCTTTGCTCTCTTTGTTCCTGCTGCGATTCTCTGTTTTACTGCAGATTTGAAAATGACAGAGCCAACTGACCAAGGGGCAGAACCTCTGAAGTATGAGTTGATACAGATCTTGTCTTTTTCCTAAAACATAAAACAACCTTATCAAACTAAAATTTTGCATACCACATAATTTAAAACTTATGTAAGATTCAATAGATTTTAGCACACTAACAGAGTTACACAAGTATACCAGCAGTCAAACTTAGGTTGTTTTCATTATGCCAAATCAAAACCTTCTACTTACAATCACTCCCAAACTCTCCCCCTAAATCCAGGTAACCACTGAGCTACTCTCTATCATTACGGATTTTTCCTATTCTGGAAAGGTTTTAAAATTCATATTTATAACTACAATAAAGGCCTTAAGATGACCAAAGAAATGCAAATCCTGCAAAGTAAGCTTCCACACATTACAGTGACCAGCAACAGAAGTATACTTAGAATATACTCACTTTTCTTTCTCCTTTCTCTCTCTCTCCTCTTTCCTATTAATTTTTTCATAAGAGGAAAACCATGTGATGTACATGCTTGCATGTTACGTACTGCACTTAACATCAAGGTCTCAAGGTACATCAATTTTCCTATAAGAACTTCAAGTTTGTCTTTATTAAAGCTGAGTAATACTCCATAGTATATATGTGCCACATTTTCTTAATTCCTTCATCTATGGATGGGTATATAGGCTGATTTCAAGATTTAACTTGTATGAATTGTACTGCTATAAACATTTGTACGCATATGTGACTGTGGCATTATGTTTTTAACTCTTTGGGGGAAATATCCTAAAGGAGAGTCAATGTTGGGTCAAATGGAATTTCTATTTTTAGCTTTTTGAAGAATCTCCATACTGGCTTCCATAGTGGTTGTATCAGTCTATACTGCTTCAACAATGAAGAAGGGGTCTCTTTCCCCAACAGCTGCACCAACATTGATTTCTTGATGATAGCCATTCTTTCTGGAGTGATATGGAATCTTAACGTTATTTTAATTTGCATTGCTCAAATTGCCATAGGTGTTGAACAATTTTCCATGTATTTATTGACCAATTATATTTCTTTACCTGAGAAGTAAAGAAATATCATTTTAGATGTCTATTTTTTAATTGGGTCTTTAAATTGGGGGGGCAGTCTTTTTTTTTAATTCTTTGTATATTCTAAATGTTAGTCCATTGTCTGAGGAATAGCTGGCAATTTTTTTCCATCTGTAGGTTGTCTCTTTACTTTGTTGGTGGGGAGCCTGCCCCTCTGCAAGGATCTAGTCTTTTGGTTTTGACTCCCTTCTACATTTTTCTTGCTTTTGTGTAATTTTCCTAGTCCTCAGCAGGTTATTCTTGTGGTTTGTCCTCATATTTTGGTTGTAACACCATGGCAAAACTGGAGATTTTCTAGTATGTAAATTTTTTCTTTGCCATTGATTCTCAGCAGTTTATTCGGGTGAAATTTTTTCTCTTTAGTATGCTTATAGCAAAAACTTCTTAAATGTGTGTATATATGTTGTTCATCAGTTTTAAAAGATTTTTAATAAATCTATCTTCAATTTTGCTTTCTTCTTTTCTTTACTGGTATGTGGCTGACTCATATTTTAGATTTATTCACCATCTCTCCTGTCTTTCATTATTTCTCCTTTTTTTAAAAAAACCAGTTTCTCTCCCCTTGTTTCTAGTTTTTTTAAATATTGTGTTAAGCTGGGGATTTAGCTCAGTGGCATAAGCACCTGCCTGGCAAGTGCTAGGTCATGAGTTTGATCCCTGTTACCGCCCCATATTGTGTTGAAGTGTATCTAGACATTTGTGAAACTCAGACCCTGAGTTCAATTTCAATTATTTCATTTTTTATTTTGCATTTTTTCTTTTCATACTTTTTTTAGTTGAGGAATAGTTTAATATTTCAGACTTATTTCATCCAGATTGCCCATTTTCTCATGTGTCCACTTGTTTCTGATAACGTGACATTTATTTCCTCAAAACTGTTTTTACTTGTAAAAACAGTATGCGGGCTGATGGACCTGGTGGCACACACCTATAATCCCAGCACTCAGGAGGCTGAGGCAGGAAGATTACAAGTTCAAGGTCTTCCTGGGCTACATAATGAGTTCAGAGGAAGCCTGAAATACACAGTGAGACTTTATCTCAAAACAAAAACAGAAACAAAACAACAACAACAAATTAGTTTGAGGCCTAGAGTAGTTTTATATCCTTTCTGAGACAGCTTTTATTTTGAATTTTTCCAGGTAAAATGCAGTCACCTCAACTCAACTTCCAAGTCTGAGGATATTTAGGACCAGGTTGTTCTCTGGGCACATTTAGTTCATCCTTATTGCTAGAGACCATTCTTGTGATTTCCCAGCCCAGAGAGTTGGGGGTTAGCAGGGCCCCACAGATGCTGACTGCGTGGAGAACTCTGAACCACCACTGTGAGATCAAGAAACAGTTCCACCCACAAACAGCTCTGCACACCACACTGACATTCCTGGGCCTCTACCTTTTCCTAGATGAATGCATGGTGGTCCTTCGCCATTTTATTCTCTCTAATATTTCCATGAATGGTATTTTCTCTTGCTTTTATGACTGTCTTTAGGAATGCCTGATGTCTTAGTCCATCATGGTTGCAGAAAACCGTAAGACTGAGAGCTATACTTCTATGTAAGCATGCATAAGGACATTGAAAATAAACTCCACACTGACCCACCTACTCTGCTATCAGCATTCAACTGAATATTTTATGCAACTAGCTAACATTCCCAGTTCCCTCTTAGTTACAAATGCTCAGAAAGGAGGGTTAAAATATCTGACTTATTTTTTGAAGAGAACGGTCTGAACTTCCTATTTCCCTTCCCTGCTTCATCAAATGGGATGCAAGTGTGGGGTTGAGCTTTCTCCTCACGCAATAAGGCCACCCTCTGGTGAGGCACATAGCCACACCGGAAGTGTAAAGAGTCACTTGTGCTCTGCAGGCATTATTACAGCTCTAGCTGCTGTGCCATACCCTGACTGCTGCAGGAGAAGGGAATCCATTTCTGTTTTGTTTAAGTCATTGCATTGCACTGCATTTTGAGACTTCCTGAGATGTGGCTACTCTGATTAACACAAAACATATTGTCAAGAGTGGGTTACTGATAAAATACAATCAAATGTGAAATGCAGACAATCTAGAAAATGAAAGGCAAGAAATTAGACTTCCTTCTAGAGCCTCCAGAAATGAATGCAGATGTTGATCCTTTGAATGTAGTCTTCTTAGATCTATTCTGAAATTCTGACCTTCATAACATTAAGACAATACATTTGTGTTCTTTTTACATCAACAATTTTGTGATAATTTATCACAGAAAAATAGGAAAAGGATAAACTGAGGTTGGATTAAGATCCAGGGTATTAGTCATGCTTCCATGACCCTAACAATCTCCTGAGATAATTAACTTATCAAAATACAGACAAGAAACACAATGTATAGAAAACAACAGGAGAAACATGGCTTGCCATGTACTGGGGAAATTTGATGGGATTAACATCTGAATTCTCATACGAAACAGTGGAAGCCAGAGGCAATGGATTTACACATTCCAGAGAAGAAAAACTATCCTTTTAACCAAGAATCTGTAAAAACATGAAGGAGAAAGAAATATGGCTGCAGGTAAGTAAAAACTGAAAGAATTTCGTTCTTGTAGATGCATGAGCCTTCTGTACCTGAGAAAGCACTCAGGACACCAAGGCCAACTGTCCCAGTCCACAGGTGTGGTGAGCAGGCACTGAGAGGTGGCTGGGAGGGCCACAGCCGCCAGCCAGGCCTTGTTCCCTCTGGTTGCCTTGGCACAGTAGGGCCTCCGGGGCTTCCCATCTTCCCCATCTCTCTCCCATGAGTTTTTATCCTCCTTCATCATGAGGGAAGTGGAAGGGTAACTATCTGTCTTCTGCAACTGCTTTTAAGCTGATGGGGCAGCTGACCCCGTGTACCAGGGGAATGCAAACCTCTCCTGACTGCTCCGGGGATACAGGGCGGACTGCAATGCCCGCTTCCCTGCAGGAGCCAGAGGTTGGAATCTTTGTATTGTCATCAGCTTAATATGAAATTTCTTTAGTTTGAAAGATACAAACTTTACTAACAGACTCAGATATGGGCAGCATAATTACTGCTGAAGGGTACCAGTGATGCTCCTTCCCACAGTGCCAGTGCCCATGCCCTGTTCAGAGCAGCTCTGGAGAGACTCCTGGGGGAGGGCAAAGGGGAAGGACAAAGGAGGTGAGACCAGAGACACAGAAAGCTGAGGTCAGCTGGAGCTCTCTCTCTCTGTCTCTCTCTCTGTCTCTCTCTCTCTCTCTCCCTCCCTCCCTCTGCAGAGAAAAGAGCTGTCTGTCCAATGCCTGCAGCAGGTTTACTGATAGACTGCGGATTGATGCCTGGTGAAACCTCTCTGCCTAACACTAGCTGGCCTTCTCTGCATCCAGGAGTTCCCCTGGCTCACTTCGGGCCCTTCGTGCTCTAATGCTTCTCTCTGGGTGTTCTGTGCCCTAGGCGGCCTTGCCCCACCCCACCCTCAAGATGGATCTGCAGCTTCAGTGATTCCCTGTACACACCAAGCCTGAAGCTCTGCACCAGCGACAACCCTGTGCTCCAAGGGGTTCTGGCCTGGAAATCACCTCCACAGAGCCCCATTAGGACCAGCTGCTGCCCATACCTCCCACACTCTGAGATTTTCTCCACCAGTACCCTCTCCAGGCTGGCCTTACTCTGTGGAAGCAGAAGTGTGACCTCAGAGACACAGCCTTCTTTGTACCCTAACAGTTTTTAAACAGAGATCACAGAGGTACCCTTCCCCTCCAGCCATCATGGGGACTCCTAACTGTCCACCCTTCCTGGATTACCAATAACTCAATAAGTCTCAGTGACCCAAAGGCTGGAATTAGCCAACTGGCATTCACTGCCACTTTTATTACTTTAGTAAATGGAGTCCAAAGCAGATGGCCTTAGTTTAGGACACATATTCAGCTTAGACTCTTTCCTGAATATGGACAACTGTCCATTTGCAGGTACAGAGTATGACCACCTCACAGTCCAGTCTTCTTCCCTTGTCATCATTTACTCTCTTGCTCTGAGACCTTGTCTGCATCTAAACTGTCACTGGCAGACAGGATGCAAGTGAGGAACACAGGGCATATGACTCTGTCCCCTTGACGGTGAGACTTTAGAAATCACATGTGACACGGCATTAGGAGACAACCCAGGGTTCAGGGGTGCACTGTGGCCAGCAGGTTGATATCTTGTGTCTACGCTTATTGAAGAGACGGGCCTAGAGTTCCCTTTTTCAGTTGAGTCCTTGTCTAGTTTTGAAATCAAGGTAATAGCAGCTTTTAGCAATGACTTTGGCAGTACTCTCTTTCCACCTTCATATAGAATTTGGAGAATATTGCCATTAGAACTTCCCTGAAATTTTTATGGAGTTCAGCAGTGAATTCATTGGACTCTTGGTTTTTCTTAGTATGATTTTTATTACTGCTTCATTTTCATTTTTTGCTATTGCATTATTTAGGGATTTTTTTTTTTTGATACTGGGAATCAAACTCATGACCTTTCACTTGCCAGACAGGCACTGTGCAGCTGGGCTATATCCCTGGCCTATTTGAGGTTTTCATATTTTCATTCAATTTTGACAATTCATATGTGCTTGGGAATCTGTCTGTTTTAGTTTCTCCATTTCATTTGAGTACATGTTTTCAAAGTAGTTTCTAAAAATATTCTAGATTTCTGCAAGATTCACTTTGATTTTGTCTTTTTTTATTTCTATTTGCATTGATATGGCTTTTCTCTGCTTTTTTTTAAGTTAGTCTAATAGTTTATTTCATTTATACCTTGAAAGAACAAACTCTTTGATTCATGGGGCTTTTTCTTGTATTTTTGTCTCAACTTCATTAATTTCTACTCTAATCTTTATAATTTCCTTTCTTACACTTGAACTTTGAATTTGGATTGTTCTTGTTTTCCTGGAAACTTTAGGTTTATCATTAGCTTATGTGGGCTCACTCTGCTTTTCTAATGTGGACATTCACAGCTATAAATGCCACATTTGTGTCTCACAGTTTCTGTGTGTTGTGTTATCATTTGGTTCTAGGAAGTTTAATTTCTTCTGTGACACGTATTCAAGTATATAATTTCTGTGGTTCCTTTTGCCATTGCTATGGGATAACATTGATTCTTTTTGTATTGCTGATACATATTTTATATGCTAGTACACAGCCTATTTTAGAGAAAGTTCTACGAGCTGCTGAGAGGAAGGTGTGTTCTGTTGTTGTTGGGTGAATATAGCTATCCATGAAGTTCATCTGGTTGAGGGTGTGGTTCAGCTCATTTTCTCCCTGGTGACATCTATTTGTGATAACAGGGCACTGAAGGCCCTGCTATGATTCTATTGGTGCTTAGCTAAACTTTAATGACCAATAGGATTTTTTTCAGAAAATAACAAGATGATCCTATAATACTCGTGAAAATTTAAGAAGCACTCAGTACTCAAAACAGACTTGAAAAAAAAATCAAAATTAGAGGACTGGAATAGAAAACTCCAAGTTCTTGTCTGCACAGAAACATGAAGAAAATTATTTTAAAAAATTTAAAAAGCTGTCTGGACTTTGTTGGAATTCTGGAAACATATTCAAAATTTTACAGCAATCAAGTAAGCATCCAATCCAGAAAAGATCCCCAGTTAGTCTGGCGGAGTTCTTTGAGGAATTTCTGCTCTTCTCTCCTCCCACCTGGGGCTGTGGCTGGTAGCTCTTCAGTAGGAACAGCTTCGTTCCCAGTGAACAAGGGAGAAAGAGCTGTGCTCAGGTGCACATTGCTGAGTTCAGGTACTCCAGCCTTTGGAAGGCCACCTACAGGGCAGGCTCACCAGCCTTGTTTTGAATAACTCACAGTGTGTGTAGAAAAAGTGACAGATGCTGGTCCTAAGACCTCAGCAAGATTTACCACTCCACAGACACTGGGAAAGACCTAACGCTGACCTTCTTCAGGGGCAGAAGCTGCAGTGAGCCCAGGAACTCAGGACCTTCAAACTCAGCCAGGCAGTTGGAAATTTAGAATGCAAAGTACCCAGGCATACTCAGGAAAGACCTGAGAAGATCTCATACTAACCCTGGTGCTGACTACTAGGCTTAGGGAAAGACTTGCTGGTTGTCTTAATCTCTTGTTACTGGGGCACAATACTGATCAGAAACTTAAAGCAGGAGGAGTTTATTTTGGCTCACATTTCGGAAATCCCAGTCCAGGCTAGCCAGGCTTTAACACTGAAATGGCATGTTAGAAGCATGTAGGCAGAGGAAAGGTGCTCCTGACACGGCACCCAGGAAGCAAAGCGCAAAGGCCTGAGTAGAGTGGGGAGTTACACCTGACCAGGTGACTCCCCTGCTGACCACCTCCTGCGGCCAAGCCCCACCTCTGAACATCACACTCAGCTATAACACGTACACAGTGACCTTCCAAAAGCCCTACCTATGAAGCTTGTGGGGGTCATCTAGATACGAACTATAACGCTGGTCTGTCCAGTTACTGAACAAGAATCGTGTGGTTCTGCTTCAGTAAGGAACATAGAAAAGCAAATTCATATGAACAGAAAGAACAGGGCCAGGGATTTAGCTCAGAGTCTCAAGCACTTGCTTGGTTGGTGCAGGGTCATGAGTTCAATCCTTAGTACCAAAAAAAAAAAAAAAAAAATCTGAGGCATCTCAAATGTCATCAACTTATGAACTGGCAAACACAACAGGGAATATCCATACAATTGCTTATTATTTGGCAAATTAAAAATAATGTACATTTTAAAATATAAGCTGCAAGATGGATGAACTTTGAAAACATTTTTTAAGTGAAAAGAAGTCACAAAACGCTGCACATTACATTATGCTCTTTCTACTTTTCCAGAGCTTCTGGTGTAGATGGCTTCCCCCTCAGAGGAAGGCACCCTCCCTTGAACTGTCCAAATTGTTTGCCCAACTTTGAGAAAATAACAAAAATCATTAAACACTTAAATGAATAGGTTGTATAGTATGTGAATTACATCTTCATAAAAGTGTTTATTAAGTTTCTCCTGTAAGATTACTGCTTTTCTAAAAAGGAAAGAGACGAAGTTTTCTTCTTTTCAGTTTTTCTCAGTTTCTTTAATCTTTGAATAGATTTTTCTCAACTGTGATTGGGGTTATAATACCAATCTTACAGGATGTGAAGATTAAATAATATGAAGAAGAAGAATATTTTCTAAAGCTTACAACTCAATGCATTTCTGATTAAGAATAGCTTCTGCAAAGACACCCTGATTTTCAGACTCAGGAAAGCAAGCACGGATCAGCGGGGAGCAGGAACAATCTCCAAAGCTTCCCAATACAGGCTCTCCCCACCGAGACCAAGGAGCCTTCCTCCCTTAACTTCCTAAGGAAATGAAGCGTTTCTCCCTGAACTTTCACTTGCAGCAGATCCTTTGGAAATACACATTTCTTTAATACAAATGGACAAGAAGCACATGAAAAGAAGCTCAGCATCATTAGTCATTAAAGGATTGCAAGACAGACCATAATGAAAGGTTTCATGACCACCAGGATATCTATAGCATAAAAAGGAGATGTGGAAAGGAAAGGGGTTGACAGAAACGTGAATTCAGCACTGTTATGGGGAATGTGAAACCATGAAGCTGCAGTGAAAAACAACAACAAACAAGAATAAGTGTGTGGCAGTTTCTCCAAAAGGAACTTACAGAATTGCAATATGACTGCAACACTTCACTTCCAGGTTTATACCCCAAAGTACTGAAAGCAAGTTTCGAACAAAAGCTTGTGCACTGATTTCACAGAAGCATTATTCACAATTGTCAAAGGTAGGAAAAAATAAAAATGCTCAACAAATGACGAATTGCTAAACAAAATGTATTTCCATAGAACGGTGTATTATTCATTCCCAAAAAGGAATTGAGCACTAGGCACAAGGTGTATGTCTGTCCTGGCAGCACTCTTGGAGGCTGAGACAGGAGGATAGCAAGTCCACATCCAGCATAAGCAATGCAGTGACAGAACAGGATCCTGTGTCAAAATACAGTGAAAAATATAAAGTCAGAGGATCTAGCTCGGTGCAAAGGCCCTGTGTTCAGTCTTCAGTACTACATAAAAAGAGAAAATGAAAAAGAAATGTGTACTATATAGCATCAAGTAGCTCTAGAAAAACAGAACCAATGATATATATGTGTGTATATATATATATATATATATATATATATATATATATATTTTTTTTTTTTTTTTAAAAAGAATTGGCCCATGGCATTAAAGAGACTGTCAAGTTCCATATCTTCATGGTTTCCACAAGCTGAAGACCCAGGGAAAGCTGATGTTACAGCTCCAATATGACGCAATTTGCTAACGGAATTCCTTTTCTCCCAGGATAGCGCAGTCTTTTTCTTAAAGCTTGTCGGGTGAGATCCCTCTGCACTGCAAAGGACAATGCACTGTTACTCAGTCTATTGATGAATGCTAACTTTGTTTGAAAAATGCCTGCACAGCAACATTCATGTGTGTTTAAATTTAACAGATGAGATTACCCAACACAAGTTGGTGCTGTTTGATACTTGGAATTGGACTCAGGACCTTGCATTTTGCCAGGCAGGTATTGTGTGATTGAGCTACATCCCCAGTCCTTAACACAAGTACTGATGAGTGCCAGATCATGGATGAGCCTCAGTAACCAGATGCACGGGAGATGGGCCCCACAGTTTCGTGTGTGTGTGTGTGTGTGTGCACAGGCAAATGGAGGATGAAGGCATGGTGAGCTGTGTGGATCTCCCTCAGCTGGGAGAAAGGAAAGGGCAGATGGGGAAAAGACACAGGATGAGGAGAGAGCTGAGAGGTGCCCTCAGCGAGCTGACTCTGTGCAGGGTATCTGTGCCTGTGCATTACAAACAAGTGCTAAACACAGGCAAAGCTACAGAAACAGAAAGCAGAGTGGAGCCTGGCGAGAGAGTGAAGACTGATGACTAAGACTTTGGCATGGGCCTTACTTCTAAGGCGATGGACATGCTTGGCAGCTCTACAGTGGTCTATGCTTAAAATAGCCCCAACCACAGGGAGATACCCTGTCACAGCCATTAGCATGGCTGATAGCTTTTTTTTTTTTTTATGGGTACCAGGGATCGAACTCATGACCACACGCTTGCAAGGCAGGCACTTATGCCACTGAGCTAAATCCCCAGCCCCAGGCTGCTAGCTTTTTAAAAACAAAAATTAAAAGCAAAATAACAACATAGGCCAGAATGGGAAAACATCACAGCATTTATTCTTTTCTGGTGGAAATGTAAACTGGAGCAGCTTCTGCAGAAAATGTAATTTTCTCAAAGAACCAAGCATAGACTTTCTGGAGGACCCAGTAATGTCTCTTACTGGAATGCGTGTCAAGAGGTTGAAACAGGGATCAGATTAGATCCTTGCATCCTCATTTTATTACAGCAGCCAGCAGGTAAAACAGGATTGTTGACTGGCAGATGAAGAGATGAACGAAATCTGGTACCAGGTATGTACCATGTGGATGCAGTAGTGAGGAGCTTTACCTGGGAAGGAATTTCCAATTCCAGCCCAGGCTGCAGGAGCCTTGGCACAGTACGAAAGGCAATGAGCCAGCTGCAAAAGGCCAAATACTGCAGGGCTGCATTTCGGTGTGGCACCTGGAGTGGGTGAATTCACAAAGACAGAAAGTAGAGCAGTGGTTTCCAGAGGCATGAGGGAAGGGGGAGTGGGGGTTGAGTGTCTAAAGGAGGACAGGTCCAGCTGGGGGGGATGAAGACACCCTGAATGTGGGTGGTAGTGATAGCAATGAGAACTTACCCAATGCCATAAAATAGCACAACTAATGGATTAAAATGACAAAGTTCATTTCACGTAGGTGCTATCACAATAAAAAGAAATGTAACTTTCATGAATGAACTATCTTTTTATTTTTAAGTTTACTTTTATTTTGTATTACTGAGCATTGAACAGAGTGCCTTCACACTAAGCTATACACCCAGCACATTTTTATTTTTATTTGTGACAGGTCCCTCCTAAATTGCTAAGTTGCCCAGGGTAAGCTCAGACTTGGAATATTCCTGCCTCAACCTCCCAGCCTGCTAGGGCTACAGGCATGTACTATTGAACTTGAGTCTAAATGAGGTATATTTAAACAGAAACAGACATAAACAAGATTATGACCACAGCACATTTAACTATGTATTTCCCTAGGGTTAGTATTCACTGATTCAGTGTTGGCTGTGATTTTATAAAACATATCAATTGTAAATAACAAGGCTTCATGGTATATAATTATGATTACCATCTAACATGCTGAATACATAATGACATATGTGAGTTGATAAGAAAAATAGCAAGATTGTCAAGAATAAAAAAGTAAAGCAGGACATTAGTGAACAGTGTTTATCTTTGGGACGTAAGGAAACAGAAATAAGTACCAAAGTGATATTTAGGTGATTTTGATCAAGTTTTGGTTTTGCAAGTTAAATTTAACCACATAGACTCAGGAGGATAAACTATAAAACATGGATATTGCCTGTCTGTGTAGCCTTGCTGTGGCATAAAAGGCAGGCATGACAGAAGGTAACTGTGGCATCTACTGCTGCTGTGAGTAATCAGCGTTGACAGCTGTGGTTCCACTCCCAAGACATGATGGAGGCACTCTGTGAGCAGAAGGCGATCCCTTCTGCAGTAGCTCGCTGGCTTATCCAGCAGATATAGTCTCAGTATCTGCTCTACAGTAACCACATGGCAGGTAGGGGTCACTTTGGGGAAGATGAACATGAAAAAATACTGGACAAATGTTGGGTTGAGTGAATGTAACATTATGAGAGAAAATGAGAGGAATTATCCATGTTTCACAGCAGTACTAAGGGATTTTAGTGGAGGACCATGTCAATCTGTGCACTAGGACTGACATAGATTGCACGTGTGAGAGACTGGACCCAGGAAACAGCAGGAGAAAGCAGAAGCAAGTTAGGTTTTGGGATGACGGAGACAGGAAAGGTCTGGGAGTAGGGCCTGGGGCTGTGCTATCTTGCAAAAGCACAAACCCTCCTTTCAGTGATGGATGATTTGACCAAGGCAGATGGAGACAGGTGGGAAATAACTGTTGACTTAGGGGGTAGAAAATGAAGGCCACCAGCCTTTAGCAGTAGGGAGCTATGGAGGGTTCTCTAGTAGAAGAGCAGTCTTAGAAGAGGTTATGCTAGAGAAAGATTAATCTAAAACATTTCATGATCTAGAGCATTGGACTTTAGACTTGAAGCTCAGCTGCATCTCTTACTATCCTTGTAAACTTGAGCAAGTACCTAATATTCTCTGCACTTTCAAGTACTAATATGTAAAACGAAGCCAACACCTTCCTGAAAGAGTTTTTCAGAGAAATGAGATCATGAATTTAAAGTTCTTTGAACAGTTCTGTAACACTCAATAGTCATTGCTATTTGTGTGTTCAGAAGAAGGAAAGATAGAAAACGAAAAGCAAAGCAACCAACTAAGAAATTATTTCTACAATTCAGCAGGGAGTATCCCTGGGCTTCTATTTGAGGCATTCAAAAGGAAAAGAAAGCCTTGGAAAGAAGGGTGAATTTTCTTCTGGATATCTTCTGTCCTGAAAATGCAGCATATTGACACGTTTGACAAAAAGATCAGTGCATTAGTTGACTAGAGAGAAGAGACAGTTGGTTTTTATCGTGGTTGTGCCATGGACCACCTGTATGACTTGAGCCAACCAACACACTCCCTCAAAAGCCAGTCTCAGCTCTCTGTAAAAGTGTAACTTTGGTTTGCAGGGTACTTATCACATTACATTTGGAAAACGACAAACCAAGTGCCAGAAAAATGCAAGGATAGAAATGCTTACAAAATATTGTACTTGTATTTTCTCCTGAAGATTTAAAGCTCCCCAAGCTTAACCTCTCTTGGTCCAATAACCTGTTACCTATGATGCTTGCAAATGGGTGTCTGTGCTATAGCAAAAGTGGAGGCTGATGTAAGAGCTCTCCTCTTTCATCTCCTCGTGTCTCTTCTATCAGGTGAGAACAAAGAACATTCAGTTCTTTCAAAAATAGCCAGAAAGGCCACTGGGGCAAGATGTAATTGCTGGTTTTTGAAAAAAGAAAGAAAGAAAGGCCTCCCATGCAAATGTCAGATGCATCCTGCAAATACTTTCCCTTCATAGAAAGTCTCTGTCTTGAGCAGTTTTCAAAATGTAGGCAGTTGGTCAGAGGAGGCCCTTTCTAATTTCTTTTCACTTCCCAAGGTAATAACACTCCTGAGCAAGTTATTCAGCTGCCTCCTCTGCCAGACTATTAACCTAGAAGCACTCTTTCCTGGGGAGAGAATTTTGGAGGAAGCAGGTCCTGGGGAAACAAGCCACACTTGTGTCCTGGCCCAGGAGCTCTGCTGATATTGCTTTTCCTCACCTTTACTATGAAGGCTTATTTTTTGAAATGAAAAATAGACTGTGTGAAAAGAACCCTTTGAGAAGGTGAAACAAATAGGTTTCATTCAATTTAGATGGTGATGAAAAATAAAAGATGATAAAATAACTGTCCGTAGAGGTCAAACAGGGCTAGACCCTGAAGGGCTGTTTGTTCTGTTGGGGCATGGAGATGGGCTCATGCGGACTGACACGGGTAACAGCGTAGGTGTAAGTGAAATGTGTAAAGTGAAAAGGAGAACTCGACAGATGTTGACAGAATCGCTGGGTGAGTGGAGGGTAGTAGATAAGGATGGCTGGAGGACTGATGTACAGATGGATGGATGTAGTGCAGACAGTTGCTATGTTCAAAGGGGACAAAGGAAATGTTGAGGTTAACAGTAAAACTGTTACAAACTGTCCCTGAAACACCATGGCCTTCCAGCTAGATGGTGACACCAGTGATAGTCACTCCAATAATTATAATCCTGAACGCAATAAAATCTTTATTTTTCTTGTAGATTTATGATCACCTCATATATGCTTTCTGATGTTGTCTTTTGTGAACTCGGCGCATGAAGTAGCATCTTCTCCAATTTACATAAGGGAACAGATGCTCAGATTCCTCATTTACCCAATGGGCACTACTGCAAAGCACGCTACTAGTTGACATCATAGTTACTGCAGTATTAAGATGAAGCTCAAGCACAGACGTAGCAGAAGGCTGGAGGAGGAAGGGTGCCCAAGTGAATGACATGCTGTAGCTTGACCCACATGGTTACCTTCCCCCTCAGCTATGCAGCAGCTGGGGTGATGACGCTGGTTCTCTGGGGTCAAAGCACTCTACCTTTTTGAGTTCAGCAGATGTGCTGGCTGCTTCCTGCTGAGCCCACCTGCCTGGAGAGTCTGAGCGCTGCCGATTGCCTTGGGAGTTAATGCCCTGTCTCATTCATGTCCTTCCTCTACCCAAATGTAGACTCTCCATCTTTACTGTGGAGTCTCTGCTCACCTTAAATAATTTCAGAGCTGGATCATGGGTGTGTGATACCAGCTTAGTTTACTGATTGGTTTAGCATGGTTTACTGATTGGTCTATGGATGCTGGGCTTGTTGAGGAGTGAACAGGCCAATAGGTCTGCCACCTGAATGAAATTAAAGGGAAGGAGAAGAAAGTTGCATTGCTTCCTGCCGCTGTGCCACAGACTGCTTCTCCCTTACCCCCTGCCATGCTGCCATGCCTGGGAACCAGCTGACTGTAGACTGAAACGTCTATAAACTGTGAGGTAAAATAAACCTCTCTTCCTTTGTCGGTTTTGGATACTGTATTACAGCAATAAGAATGTAACCAAGACAGCACCTGCATCTAGGGTGTACTTGTATGTGTGTGTGTCTCTGAGTGTTGGTTGACTGTGTGTCTTAGTCACTTTCCTATTGCCAGACATCATGCCCGACATCCATAATTTGAAGGAGAATTTTTATTTTAACTCAAGTTTCATTCCATGGTCACCTGGCTCCAAGATACAAACAGGACAGCAGAGGGGCATAGAAGAGGAAAAGCTACTCAGCCCATGAGAGCCAGAAAACAGAGAGAAGAGAGGAGCTGGTGAGGAGAATGCACCCCTCTTCAACCACGCTCCCCTCCTAACAGCACATCCAGCCATTGAACTCATCTGTAGCCGCATGGCCCAGTCACTTTACAAACACATGAGGCTTTTGGGGGACACTTTACATCTAAACAATACCTCCATATATGTGTTTGTATCAGACCACAGAGGTTTTTTTTTTTTTTTTTTTCACTACAACTCTCATTCTTCAGTTTTCTGGCCCTTTAGCTTGAGAACCAGCATGCTCAGCCTCCAGGGGGTTAATTAAGACAAGAAAGGTGTTTATTCAGCTGAGAAGTAGAGAGGACTGGCAGCTCAGCCTTGGAAGTCTTGGCTGAGTTTGAAACCCCAGAGGACAAAGAGGGCCAGGTGTTGCTACCCTGGGACCCCTTATCTTGCAGCTCCCTTCGCAGAAACCTGCAATGGTTTTCTTCTGCTTGTCCTGATGCAGAGCTCTGCACAACACACAGCAGCTCTTCTTGCTTTCCAAATCCCCTGCCACCCATGTCACTCATACAGTAAGTCTACAGGTAAGCATTAATATCCTCTGTCACAGGGAAGTAAACAACAAATCAAAAAGGTAAAGTTACTTGCTCCATGTAATAGGTGCTTTCTCTTTCCCTTTAAAGTTCCTGACTTTGACCTGATACACAGAGAGGCACAAACACAGAGATAATACATAGACAAAGACAAAAACATGCCTAGACACATACAGATAGACGCACACCCACATAGGTACACACACAGACACACACTGGGACAGACACACACAGAGACACAGGCATACACACCTTCAGATGTTGTGCACAGCAAGGAAAAAATAACTGCTTACCTAGCAGTGTCTGCCCAGGACGCAGAGGAGGGGAGAAACTGGAAACTCAGGGTACAGGCATTTGCTGTCATTGTCCTGGCCAGTGGCTCTTCTCACAGGGGAAATTCTGCCATCCAGTGCCAGACCCTAAGAGGAGTAATACCTTCCTCCTGCCTCTTTCTGCCTTGTGATCCTGGCCTTAGACCCAAGCTACTATGCTGTGAAGAGCCCTGACCACTCAGAGACACTGCATGGAGGGCTCCTGGCCAGTAGCTCCATCCAGCATCTGCATTCCACATCATGAGCCAGGGCCAGTATGGTGACACAGCCTTGACACCAAGTGCCTTCACCTGCTCCAGAGGCCCCGCAAGATCACTGTGCCATCAGCCCATGCAACAGCAATGATAGTAAACAGTTTCCTTTTCCAAGATTCTACATGTGTGAGGACATGTGTGTTGTTGCCATAGTTCTTGTGTCTCAGTGAATCCACAGAGGAGACTCACACTCCAGCAGGAAAGTACACATTTCTGTGGTAGCAGACACCATCTGGGTGCTGTGGAATCCAAGCACTGCTGACGTGAAGTGGAAATCGCATCAGATCCAATGGCATGAGTGATCAGGCCCATTTCAGGCCCATGTGCATGTCTGGGCCTCCAGAATTTCTGACCAACGGGCAATAATTCTGGTCTCCAGCAACTGCCTCCTCCAGTTCATTTGATTTTCTAGAGTGTTTCACAAAACTCGGAAAACTATTTACATTCATCCGCTCATTACGAAGGATAGTCCAGGACAGTGCAGAGGAAGCACAGTGCGCAGTGTGTGGGGAGGCGCAGGGTTGCAAGTCCCCTGCTTGTTACCCTCAATGCCCTTCCTGTCTTGTGCAGCTACCCAGGAGCTCTTGGACCCCTGCCGTCTGGCTTCATCCCCCGGTGTAAGTGATTATATCATTCAACTCAGTACTCAGCTCTCTCCCTTCTTAGAGGTTGGAGATGGGTCTGAACATCCCGGATCTGTAATCCCAACTGCTTCCTGTGACCAATCCCCATCCTGACAGCACTCGGGCTGTCAGAATTCAACTGACCTAGACTCTTATATAGTCCTTTCCTTTCAGAATGAGTTACAAAACAATTTTATAATAAACAACACCTTGGATTTGATACATTGGAGTCATGAAACATGAGGTTATCAAGGTAGGGATAAGTCTTGGTCTGCAGTAGTGGTGCTCTATCTAGAGCATGCTCCAGAGGGAACCTCCAAAATCCAGATTGCTGCCTCACCCCAGGGTCTGAATTATTCTGTGTGGGGCCTGGACACTTGTACTTCTAGCAATTCCCAGAGGATTTTGGCCTTGCTGACCTGGGCATCATACTCTGAGGGCCCTCTTCTCTCTGAGCCCTGCACCTCCAGCCTCCTTGCCGCCTTGAGAGATATGTGGTTACTTCAGGATCCTCCTCTTTCTGCTCTGTTCACTCTCTGCTTCTCTGGGATGATGGAAGTGGTTTTCTGGTTGCATTTTTCTGATCTTCATTCATCTCTTTCTTGGAGTGGGCAACATTTTTGGTCCAGCTTTGTCTTTCCAGTGTCACCTTTTTCCACTTAAACCCATGGCAGCAAACCTTTCCGAGCTTTCAATGGTACAAACAGCCCGCTGTAGCATGCGTGCTGTAGGTTTACCACCACTGATTTAAACCTTTGCTACATTGTTGAATATAGATTTTTCTAGTTGCTTTCTAACTTCCTGAATGACTCAGGATTCTCTAATAAGCACCACTTTTTCCATAGTATGGGACACACATTACAATCCCATAATAACAACAATATGCTCAATGGAATAGTGGATATTTGAGAGGCATAATTCTGCATAGTCAGTGGGCGTATAAAAAAGCGTGGCCATTTGGAGTGAAAGAGGAGATGTGGAGAGGTAAACAGCTGCATATATAATGACCCAGCATTTCCACTACTACATGAGTCACCAGGTAAAGCACAGGATGTTGAGACAATTTTGAGTTTCAGGAAAAAATTAACTTTGTGTATAATTATGTTCCAATAGAACATTGTATGGGACACATTTATACTAAAAAATTCATAGGTTACAAGTTACTCAAATCTTTTTGTTTTTTAACTTGCTATATTTGGGAGCCCTGATTTTATCCCCCCCACCAAAAAAATCCTCACAAAAAATCTTATACAAAAATTCTTATGTTAACTATATCAAAATATTAAAACATTCAGGAATAGTGCAGGTGTGGCAGAGTAGTTACACAGATTGTGGTATACTTATAAGATGAAATAGTACTTGAAAATAAAACAGAATGCTCCGAGAATATTCAGTGTAAAAGAACCAAACAAAGCAACAAATCCAAGATGGCACAGGGAGCAAATTGCGGAGACTTACTGCCAAAGCATGGTCTCAAGTACCAGGAAGAACAGTGGATTCCTGCAACTTGGGGATCATAAGTAGAGAGTTATAAAGTAGTCAGGACAAAAATGACTTTATTTAAGCTAGAATTACCTGGTTTATCTCAAGATAAAAAATACATCAGACCCATTATTGGTTCTGATGTTGCCAGAATCCAGTTGTAAAGTTCTACTTATCAATCTAACAGTTTTGTTCATTTATAGTATGCTGGGAAACTACATATGGAAAGGAATGAGGGTCACTCAAGGTTATTCATGTCATGTAGGATTCAAGAGGGTAGAGGTCAGGAGAAGCTGACAAATTACGGACACAAGCTCTAATGTTGAGTGGAAGAAGTCTTACACAGAAGACTGTATATTACATAATTTCTCTTGTATGAAGTTCTAGAATAGACAAGGTATTTCTTTTGTAAACAATCAGACCTAAGGGGTGCCATCGTGGGGATGAAGACAAAGAGCTACATGCAAAGTTGGGGGCACAGTTTGAGCTGAGCTCATGTTCTATATTTTGAAGATGGCCTGCCTTACAAATAGATAAAACCTTTGCTCATCTACCCTTTAGGCCTGTGTATTGCACTCCATGCAAATGTGATCAATGAAAAATGAACCAAACATTTAGAGTGATGGTTAAGCACACATCTGCTGAAATATTTAGGGTGCTCTGTCAGGATGTCCCAACTTACTTTGAAAATAATGGAAAAATAAGATGGTTTTGGGTATGGATGGTAAATAGGAATTGATTAAAACAAATAAACCAAGATAATAATTGTGGAATTTAAAAGATGAGTAGGCAAGTGTTTATGTTCAAATTCTTTCAACTTTTATGTTTAAAAGTTTTCATGAAAAATCATTGGAAAATGGGGTTAAATGGAGATAACAATAACTTTAGCATGTTCCCAGTCTTACCTCTGGTGTAATTTGTGAAAATAAATTAACACTTCCTTTGAACCAATAGGTTCAAGAAGACGAGCCTTTTGTGCATAAAAGATGCGGTGTTCAATGGTCAGTGGTCACATCTTGTGCCTCTGTTTGCGATAGTTTTGTGCGAAGCTGAGGAGAGGGCAGTATGCTTTCTCTTTGTGTTTCCTAGATCATAGCTCCTTAGCCACCTGGTGAGAGGTGAGAACATTTCATCCACGCAGAAACTGGCCCAGAAGACACATGCTGGGATTGCTCTTCTGTGTGGCCCCAGCCCTGCTGGGAGCTAGGGGACCCCAAGACCTCACTGCCAGTGGTCCTGGCTGGCTGGGTGAGAGGCTTGGCATTAGAGTGTGAGCTCTCTCCAGCACAGGGCAGGAGGGGACCAGGGGAATGCCATATGTTAAAATCAACAAAGGACAGAGAAAAAGACCTTTAGGGGGTTCTAAGTGTGCCTCAGTATGGGCTAATTCTACGCAGAAGAAAATTGTGTTAATGTGGCAGACCCTAAATGGAGCAATCAGCAGAAAATGCTTTGAAGACATTTATTTTCATTGTGCTCTAAAGCAAATGTCTGTGCTCATCAAACAGCATTGTTGTGTGATAAGTTAGTTTTGGCTCTGGGCACACAAGCACTCTATTAGAATGACTGACACTTGGGAAGAAGATTGTGTTAGTATGGTTCTGTTGTCCAGCCCAGAAAGGTCAGAGCAGAGGAGAGGGTACTATGCTAGGTTCTGCTTGTGAATGCTTCCTTTTCCACTCTCTCCTACATGGCTGCACTTGCAGGGCACAGTGCAGGTGACACATAGCTGCTCACAGTGGCTCCTAATCCCTATGTCCAGGACCACTCTATGGTACCTGGATTACATGCAGCTGTGGAGGTGACACAGCACATGTGTGCATCCTGCCCCCAGAGCTCATGGCTCTTCTTCCCTCACAGGACTGTGCAGTCCTCACCAGTGTGAGTTCTGGCTTTGAGATTTCAACCACTGACATTATCATGTCTATTGAGAAAAAGTCTCTACCTCATTGTAGTCAGGGGCTGCAAGAACAATTACATACAGGACACAGAATTTATAATATTGTTTTATGATGGTAAATACAAGAAAGTATAGGAAATCTACCCACAGCACTAAAGACCAGAAAATCCAGCCAAAGGTCCAGATGCCACAGCAAAGTCCTATATGAGTCCATCTGAAGACCTACAGTCCATGACAATGCCTTCCACGGGTCCAAACGGAGGTCTAGAGCCCATAGCAATGACTCATGCAAGTCTGTTTTATGCCTCTGTACTGGGAAGGCCCAAAGGTCAGTGGTAGAAGCTAGAAAGTCTATGCCAGTGGGATGAAGGATCTGTGCCAGTAGTTTGAGTGTCCTGAAGTGGAACCAAGAAGCAATGCTCAAAATAAGAATCAAGGTTCCCCTAAAAAGTACCACAGCCATCCTCAATGACAATGAGGTCCCAGTCTCCTCCAATGATGAGAACAGATGACTTCATAAGGAAGCCAGCATGACAGACCTCCTGGAGATTAACAGAATATATCTTCCCCTCAGGAAGTGATGCTCACAGTAAGCACCAAAGCCCCCCACAAAGTGAACCACATCAATTCTCAGCAATAAGGTCCCAAGCGCCTCCAGTGATAATGGTTGAATTCCTATCAGGGAAGCTATCCATGACAAGCTCCTGTAGGAGAGCGAACAGCTCCAAACAGCAACACTTTGGAGAACCCACAAAGCTCCACTCTTCCTCTCCACCTCTCCTTTTATGCAGGCAGCTTTCCTCACTCAGCATCATGGCTATTTAATTCAGTTGGTGTTAAGTTGACCACCAGTTTTAATCCATAACACTCATGCTACTGTGGGAGGGCAAAAAAGAGTAAGGAATAAAAATCACTTAGTATGCAATTCTAGATCCTAATAGCAACAAATACAAGATCACAGTGTAAACAATATCACACACCCATGATCCAATATCAAACCTTTGGGATCCAGCCACCTCCGCAAACCCAACCTCCGCGCAGATGCAGCTTTGGGGAAGCAGCCCAATGTAATTCACAACATACAGTGTGTCTCTGTGAAGATCATTACACAACTTGCTTTTTTAATTGTTTTGGAGGGAATATTTTTTTCATTTTTTTATTAAAAGAGAAAAAAACAGGAATTTTTGAAATGTAAATATTTCCACAGTTATGTTACGCAGAAATTTTTGAAAGTACTGTGATACAGGGTTAAAACCACTGAATACTGCCATATACTATTACTCAAATCAGCATCTCTAGTTAACACATTTTAAAGTTAAATAACTTCATCAAGATGAATATCACAGTGTATTTGTCACTTTAGGACTAATGGTCACTTATTGTGTATCTAACTACCCTTGCTGTGGCTTGGACAGTGTCTTCCAAAGAGCTGTGTGTTAAGATCCTGATCACAGATGTGTGGTACTGCCAGAAAGTGGGAGAGTCTTTGAGAGGTTGGATCTGTTGGGAGGAAGTTAGCCAGTGGGCCATGTCCTTAACAGTGATGTTTCTCTGTGTCTCTGTTTCTTTGTCTCTGTTTCAAACAGATGCACATGGACATGGTTGTGCAAACACACACTTGCTAGCCACTATAAAGTAACCAGCTTCCTTCTTGATTTATTCCTGCTATGATGTCTGCCTTATCACAGGCCAAAAAGCAACAGCCCAAGCAGTCACACTGAAACTTCCACAACGGTGAGTCAAAATAAACCTTTCTATTTGTAATTTGTAATTTGTAAAATATCCTTATATTTTAAATAATAATTATTAACCAAGTAAATAATTATTATTTTGTTTCCATTATTATTATAGATGAACTTGAGGATAGTATATAAGGATATTTTAAAACTTCACTGTCAAATGCAGTGTATCCACAATGTGACTATTTAAATTAATTAGAATCACTTTCACTTAGTGTCTTGGTTACTTTTCTCTCATTGCTGAGACAAAACACATGACACCAAAATTAAGGAAGGAAAGGTTTATTTAGCTCTCGGTTTGTGGAGGTTTTAGGCTATAATCAAGGCTCCAAGTCAGAGTGGCATGGCACAGGGGCAACACTTCCAGATGGCAGAAGACAGTAAAAGCAACAAGAGAAAAATGGGAGAACAAGCCTCTTTACCTCCCTTATATTGTAAGCAGGCTACCATCTCCCACCCCAGAGTGAGTATAGCAACCACAGCATCTTCTTGCCTCCTTCTTGCACAGGATGAGGATGTTTATAATGTAAGGATCCAGGCACTCCGCTGAGAAACTTATAAATTTCTTAAATTGACACCATAATGCTTAGCTAGGATCAAGGTCCTCAGGTTGAGGACTGGCTATGTTTAAGGTTTAGATGGCACCTGAGCTCAGCAACTGCCCTGTTAGGCAGCACAGAGCATTCAAATGACCTGGAAGCCACTGATGGACAAAGTTTTACAAAGAACCAACTTTTGTTTTCTTGATGCTCTCATTCATCCACTTCTGGGTCTTGTTTTAAATTTCTTCTCTTTCATTTGTCCTATTAAATATGTTGTTTTATCATTTATTGAATTAAAATATTGGTTTATTAATACTCAGTGTATTTTCATTGCTAAAATAAGCATGTAAGATAATTCTATTTTAGGACTATGTGCATCCCACACATTTGTAAATGGCATTATTATTACTATTATTCAGTATCCCATTCACTTAACAAATATTAATTAGGTGCCTATGATGAGCTCAGTGTCCTGCTCTGGTAGTTGGGAGCTCAGCAGTGAGTGAAGCTGTTCACTCTCTTGTCTTTAGAGTGCCGATGTCTGAGAGCAAGGGGCTCCTTGATCTGCAGAAGTGACACTGCACTGGTGGAAAGTAGAATGAGAGTGAAGGGCGTGTCTGCTTAGGTCCAGGAGCTTTGTAAATATCCCAGGGACACTCATACTGATGCTCTGTGAAGGAGTGGGAAATGGGATCGGGTAGGACCTTCAAGAGGTGATCAGTCATGTGGGTTCTCCCCTGGATTGGACCATTCATGGGTTAATAGATCAATGAGTTAAAGGTTATGTCAAGAGTGAGTCTTTTATTTTTTTCTCTTTAAAAGATTTTTTTTTCATTGGTACATGTTTGCATCACATGGAGTTTATAATCACGTAGTTTATAATCACTAAGACGGCCTGATTCCTTTTTTAAAGCCTCTTCCCTCCCACCTCCCTCCCCTCCTCTAAATTTCTGTTTCCCATTTTCATTCTTGTTGATATTAATTTTCTCTCATGTTTGCAACATACAATGTTAATACTAATTGAGGTAGACATTATATGTCACAAACACAAGAGAAGCTTCTGTGCACAGCATATCTGTTTTCTACTTACTGGCTGCTTCTAAGATTTAGCTGTTATGGACTGCGCTGCTATCCACACCAGTATGCATACTTTTGCTGTAGGATGATGTATTGAGCTCTTTGGGGAAGATGCATAGAGGGGGAGATATCTTGGTCATATAGAATTTCTAATTTTAGTTCTTCAAAGAATTTCTTTTATTTTAAGTAGTCTAATTTTTTTAGTTTTTTATGTATTTTTGATAATTGTACTTTAAGAAATAGCTGACAAGACTTTTTTTTACCATCCTATAGGTTGTTTATTCACTCTACTAATTGATACCTTTGCTGTGCAGAAGCTTTTTGATTTGATGCAATTCCATTTGTTGGTTTTTGCTGTTATTTATTCTATAATTGAAGTTATGTTCAGGAAATATTTCCTAACCTCTGACTTTAAGAGTTTTACCTATTTCATCTTTCAGAAGGTTCAATACTTTTGTCTTAACATTTAGATCTTTGATCCATTTTGATTTTAGTTTAGTACAGGGTGAGATATATCATTCTAGTTTCAATCTTATGCAAATAGGTGTTTAGTATTCCCAGCACCATTTGTTGAGTAGACTGTCTTTCCTACAATGTATGCTCTTGGTCCATTTGTCAAAGATCAAATTGAATGTGTACAAGTGTTGTAGCCAGGGACTGCAAGGAGAACAAGACAATATGGGACACCTAATTTATAGTATTATTTATGATAGTTGCCCAAGAGTTAAATACAAGAATACACTAAAGGCGTAGAGAATACAACTGAGGGCCTGGATCTCACGGCAATATCCTGCATGAGTTCAGCTGAAGACCTAGTGCCCACAAGTCTAATTGGAGGCCTAGAGCCCACAACAATGACTCATGCAAGTCCATTTCATGAATTTGCACAGGAAAAGCCCAAAGGCCAGTGGTGGAAGCTAGAAAGTCTATGCCAGTGGGGTGAAGGATCTGAGCCAGTGGTTGAAAGTTCTGCACTAGAGCCAAGAAGTTATGCTCAAAATAAGAACCAGGGCTCACCTGAAAAGTACCACAGCCATCCACAGTGACAGTGAGGTCCTGAGTTCCTCTGATGATGGGAAGAGCTGAGTTCCTGTCAACTAGCGTGACAAGCTTGTCCTGGAAACTAAACAGCACACATCTTCCCCTCAGGAGCCAGGAAGCTCAAAGTAAGGACCAGAGCTCCCCCAGAGTGAACCACAGCATTGTCAGTGACAAGGTCTTGAGCTCCTTTGATGATAATAGCCAAGTTCATATCAGGAAAACTAGCATGACAAGCTCCTCCAGGAGAACCAACAGCTCCAACAACTCCAAATAACAATGCTTAGGAAAACACACAGGGATACTCTCTTCCTCTCCACTTTTCCTTTTTATTGTTGGCAACAGTCCTCAGGTGGACCCTCTACACTCAGTACCATGCTGATTTGGTTCAGCTGGTGCTATGTTAACCACCAGCTTTTAATCCACCACATTCAGTGTGTTTCCATATCCTCTGTTCTATTCTATTGATCCTCAGACCTGTTTTTTTCTAGTACCGTGTCTTTTTTTATTATTGTTGCTTTGTAGTGTAGCTTGAGGTCAGGTAATGTTATGTCTCCTGCTTCGCTATTGTTGCCCAGGATTTCTATTGTTACTCTGGGTTTCCTTTGGTACCATGTGAATTTTAGAATTGTTTTCTCCAGGCCTGTGGAAGCATACTTTTGCTGTTTTGATTGGGACTGCACTCAGTCTGTGTAACAGTGTTGGGAGGAGGGCCATTCTGACAATGTTGCTTTAGCCTATACAGGAGCAGGGCATGTCTTTCCAGTTTCTGATGTCCTCTGCAATCTTCCTTCCCAGAGTACTTTACATTTTTTTGTAGGGATCCTTCACTTCCTTTTTAAAGAATAATTCCTAGGTATGTCTTTTTTTAAAAAGTTATCATGAATTGTCCTTCTGTTCTAATTTTCTTCAGTGCTTTTATCATAATGGCTGTTGAATTTTGACAAAAAGGCTTTTTTTTCTTTTTGTACCAGAAATCAAACTCAGGACCTCATGCTTGCCAGGCAGGCACTGTGCCACTAAGTTATATCCCTAGCTCCTCAACAGCCTTTTCTGCGTCTATTAATATGACCAGGTGGGTTTTGATCTTGCTTCTGTTTCTATGATGCATTACACTTATTAATTTGTGTATACCAAACAACTCATGCATCTCTGGGATGAAACTGACTTGGTCATGATATTTAATCTCTTTTATGAGTTGCATTCTGTTTGCTAATATCTTGTTGAGGATTTTCATCTATGTTTATTAAGGAGTTTAGCCCACAGTTTTATTTTTTGTTGGGAATTTATCTGGTTTTGGAGTCGGAATAATGCTGGCTCCCATAAATGAGTTTGGAGGCACTCTGACACTTTCAATTTCTTTGATGAGCTTGAAGGGAACAGATGACATAATATCCTTAAAAGTTTTATAGAATTCACTAGTGAATCAATCAGGCCCTGGGCTTTTTTAGGTGGTAGATTATTTATTAGTGTCTCAATTTTATTACTTGTTATTGAGTTGTTCAGCATTTTTATGTCTTCTTGGATTAGCTTTGATAATCTGTACATTTCTTCAAAATTTCATAACTTGTTGCAATATGATTTTTCATAGTAGTTACTATCGTCTGGATTTCTATGGTGTCTGTTGTCATTTTGCCTTTTGTATTTCTAATTACATTGATAGGAGTCTCTTCTCTGTCTTTTAAGTTTGGCTAGGGGTTCATTTGTTTTGTTTATTCTTGTGAAGAACCAGATGTTTGATTAGTTGATTCTTTGGGTTACTTTCCTAGTCTTGATTTCATAGGTCTCCTTCCTTAATTTGGTTTGGATTTGGATTATTGTTTCTCAAGTGTCTTGCGGTTCCTCATAAGTCATTTATTCGAGCTCATTCTGTTTCCTAATGCAAACATTTACTGCAGCCAACTTTCCTTTTAACCTTGTTCTCATGTGTTCCGAGGTTTCACTGAGTATACAGCATCTTCAGTAACTTCCAGAAATTTTTAAAATTTCTTCCTGGATTTCTTCTGTGATTCACTGGTAGTTTAACTGTGTTACTAATTTTCTAGGTACCTCCACAGTTTTGTGATTTCTTCTTTCACTGATTTCTATTTTCATGCACAGTGGTCTCATAGTCCACATGAGGTGATTTTAATTCTTTTATGTTTATTTAAGCATGTGATCTATTTTGGAGAAAGTACTATGTGCTGCAGAAAATAATATATATCCTGTTATAGTGGATTGGGTTACTCTGTAGATATCTGTTAAGTCGAAATGTTCAAATGTGTGGTCCTGCTCTGATATTTCTTTATCAATATTTTCATTAGTTGTTCTAGCTCTGAAGGACAATAGAATAAAATGGTTTAATTAAGTCACCTGCCATAAACCAGTAGTAAAGAAAGTGAAACAAAGACCAGGGGTCAACCACCAGATTTCACAGTGTGGAAATAGTTTTGCAAAAATTCTTTTTAATATCTCCAATGTCTATCATCTCTTTTTAACCTATAGTTATATTTTTTAAAATTCTATAATTCCTTACTGTGAAATCTGAGTAATGTCGTATTATATGCATTACCCACATTTTTTATCCATTTATTTTTAATAGATATTTGGATTATTTTGCTGCCATGAGAAATGAAATTCTGCTGTTTTTCAAAACATGGAATGAAGTAGAAGGAATTATGCTAACTGAAATAAGCCAAAGAGATAAATACTGCAAGATCCACATACATAAGCTATCTAAATTAGATACTCACAAAAACAAATGATAAAACAGTAATTACCAAGCACAGGAGGAGGGGAAATGGGCTGTTACACAATACTGAGCCCACAGTTAACAAAATGTTATTATGTATGTGCAAACTTGTTAAGACAATAGATCTCATATTAAGTGTTCTTAACATGCACACACACAAACATGCACACTCACATGAAATGGAACATGTGTATCACTTTGATTATTGTGCTGGCTCCTTGGTGTATGTGCAAGTCCAAACGCATCAGATTGTATACATTAACTCTGAAGATTTTCTGTATGTTATTTGTATCTTGATAAAATTCAGTACTTTTGCTAACTTTTTCCCTTGAAGTAAATTAATTACTGTGACACTTTTGTTAGAATTCTCATTGTGATTTTGGATTTGTAATTTTATTTCTGTAGTTCACTAATCCTTGATTTTGCTGGTTGAAGATTAAATAAAGTAACAAACTCTCAGAATTTGTATATTTTCCTAGGTATTTTTTTCCTTCTGTTACACAGCAACTTTTTAAAACCTTAATAGCATATTTTCCTTCAAACATATTTTACTAAGAGTATTTCTGTGCCACTTTTTAAAATTAATATTTCAAGTGAGTATCTATTCCCATGTATTTACTGTTAAACTTTCATTTTTTTTTGTTTTAAACATTCCTCTTTTACAACTAACACATAGATTCTGTTTTTCCATAAGATTTGAGAACCATTCTGCTTTTAACTGAAAAATTAATCAACTTGTGTTTCCTTGTTGCTGATAATTTTAGAATTATGCTTATCACTATATTTTTTGAGCTACTTTCCTCAGAATTTCTAATATCTCTCCTCACCATTACTCCTTCTTTTTGGCTTTCCACCAGATTGCTCAAGGTTTTGAGAACTACCAGTATCTTACAGCTTTTATAGCTTTAGCCCTTATACATCTCCTAGTTGCTATTTTGGTAGTCACATGAACTTTAAGACTTATACTTCATTTCAAAATGTCTGTCTTGGTCCACCTTTAATCAAAAAAATGTAAGCACTTTGAAACCTGTTCCTCAAAACTGCTTAATCACCCCTTCCAATGTGCGTGTTTTCCCAAGCTAATTTTCCATTCTACCTTATTTATATACTTATTTGTTAGATGGACCACTTCCTTTTTATGTGTCCTTGTGTGTCTCATTTTTTCCTTTAGTATTTAGTTTCTTTCACAATGAAATATATGCTCAATCAGTTTTCTATTTTTAAAAAATCTGTTGGTGATTAACTTAGTCTTTGTTCCAAAGCATTTTTATTTCAGTGACCTGCGTCTTGTGGACACTGTGCTCTGGTCTCCTTGCTGTAAAGAGGAGCCTGCTGTCAGTCAGGCAACTGAAGACACTTGGCCTAGTTCTCTCCCCCAGGTCGCGGTTTCATAACAGTGTTCCTTGCGCTGGGTTTAGTCTCACCGATCATGATGGGAGCAGAAGGGGTTGGGAGGAAGAGCTGGTACTGAAAATAAAAACTGATATTAATTTTACTCATCAAACAATTTTATGTTTATTTTCTCTACTTTAAAAACTAATTCTGTGAAAATTAAGATATGAGTATTTTAACCGCATGGGTAAACATCATATTATCTCCCTACTGTGGGAAGCTGAAAGAGTAAATAGGATCCAAAATGTAAAACACATATCATGAAATGGAAAGAGGATGCTCAAAAAGGAAGAGAAGCTGGGATGGAGGAGAGGAGAAAAGGAAGAAGGGAAAAGTATATCTATATCTATCTATCTAATCAAGGTAGTTCAGATAATTAAACTACCAATTTCTCTCAGTTCTTTGAAAAGAAAGGTGTTTGCTAACATTATCCGGACAGTTAAATGCATATGTTTTGTATTCTGCGTTACTAGTTTGAAGATAACACTACACAGTGGATTAACCACTGTTATCCTCCTATTATATTGTTTCAAAATTTTGTTTTATTTTCTCTTTAAAATAAAATTTTAAAAAAGATATGAGTATGTTTCTTTCACTTTCTTTTTATAGACAAAGAAGAAACAGGCCTACAAGTTTAAGAGAACAACAGCAACAAAAATCTAAATAGAAAGCTAAACTCGGTTCTGTGGCATCCCGAAATGTGGCAGACAGGTTTATTGATGAGTTAGAATGTGTTCAAACGCAAGTCACAGAAAATCAACTGTCTTGAACCTTAAAGAGGTCAATCATTTATTCATTGGTCACTTATATGATGAGAAGTTTAAGGGCAAAATCAATGAATATATCAAGGATCAATCTCTTTCCCATCTGTTACCATTTTGTCCTCCTGTTAATCACTTCACAGTGCCAAGACAGCTGCCACAGTTTGAGGCTACATTTTCATGAAAAATCCCAAATGCTCAGGATGTATAAGGAGATAAATGTTCTCTTCTTTTAGCAAAAAAAATCCAAACCATTTTAGCCTTATGCTAAACCAAACAAAACAAAACTTTCCCAGAAGTCGTCGTGTATATTTCTTATTCTCATTGGCTGGCACTCAGCTGCAAGGGAGGCAAGGAGCAGAAATAACCTGCAAGCTGCCTGGTTCCAGACATGTACTGCTGTTAATAAAACTGGATAAAGAAGTGGCTCTTGAAATCACCATCATGTGCCACAGCACGGATTTCCTCTGAAACATGAACACTCAGGAATTGTCTTTCAGAACACATTGCGAGCATGAGTGTAGTGCACAGGCAGTGGCTCAGGATGTTGGCTTACCACATCACTTCCCCTCCGCACCCCGCCACACGCTCCACAGCCTCCTAACCTTGGTCACTTGTGTTTGGTGCTCAGAGAGGGCTCTTACTCATTCCACAGTCGTTACAGAGGCTGCTTCACACAAGATGCTCTGGCAGGCCCTTCAGATCCTGTAATCAGTCACTTTTAACCAAAAATAGGGAGCACAGCCAAGAAAAATAGGTTTCTTTGAGTGTTTGAAGAGAGAATATCTTCCATCTAAACACCAAAATATAGTAGTTCCATCTAAAACACCAAAATATTCTTTTAAACCCCACTTGTGTTTTCAGCTCCTAGTCTTTTTTCATTTCTTTTTTCTCTTTGTGGCTAAAGCCCCAGAGATGCAATTCAGTCTTTCTTTCTTTTATGAACAGTTTTTCACTTGAAAAACTTGCCATCCTCAAGGTTATATATCACTAGTGAGGTAGTAAATTTAATAGACACTTGTCTGTCCTCAGTGTTTGCAGCAATGTATCCAGGTAAACAAGGCAGAAGGCATTCCAAGCCATCCGAAGGAGAAAGAGAGGCACATAAGCCAGACAGGGATTGGAGGAGCAGGAAATGGGCAGAATTGGATGGGTTGATGGATCATGGTTTGGCAAAAAGTAAGCAAGAGATAGGTCATTTAGGTATCTGTACTTCATTCACAGGTGTGAAATATCTATGAAGAATTTTACATGTCCTCTGAAAATAGAGTCAAAATTAATTTCTATCTACCCAACTCACCCTCCAAAAAAATCAGACAGACAGAAAAAAAGAAAATAAAGAGACAGGTTAGAAGACTCTTTCTACTGCCTGATTTCATGACTTACAACAGAGCAATAGTCATTCAGAGTGCAGTATTGGTGAAAGAACAGACAAATGGATCAATAAAACAAAAAGCAGAGCCAAAAAATAGAATCACATAGAATGAACAGGGACAATTTTATGGAAAAAGGAAAAACTTTACAACAAATGGTGCTGAAGCAACTAGACCCCCATAAGCAAATAAGAAACTTAAAAATTAAACAGACTTTTCATTTTTCACCAGAATTAATTAAAAATGAGTTATAGTCCTAAATGTAAAACATAGGACAATAAAATTGTTAAACAATGACATAAGAGAAAACCAGGTGGCCTTGAGTTTGACTTCTTGATACTAAAATAAAAGCTTAATTTATGAAAGAAAATTCACAAGCTAGACTTCAATAAAATTAAAAAGTTTTTAGTTGTGAGAAATACAGTTAAGAAAATGAAAAGATAAGCCATGGATGGGGAGAGAAAATATTTATGAGTCACATATTTGATAAAGGATTTGATATTTAAAATACACAAAGAACTCTTAAAAGTCAACAGTATGTAAACAAATAATCCAATTAAAATTGGGCAAAAAAGTTTGAACAGAAACTTCTCTGAAAAACATTTCCAGGTGGTATTTAAGCACATGAAGCAGTGCTCAATATCATGTTATCAGGAAACCATAAATTAAAGCATTAAAAAAAAAACTCATTCTTTCTATTATTGTAATGACAAATATATAACATTATACATTTGTGAAAATATGCATAACTGTACAACACAAAAGATGAACTATAATGTAAGCTACAGATTTTAATTAATAATAATATAACAGTGTTTTTCACCAAATGTAACAAGTGGAGCCCACTAATTCAAGATGTAATAAAAATTGAAACGGGGCAGGAGATGAGTATATGGAAGTTATTTGTATAACCTGCTGGGTTTGGGAGTAAACTTAAAGCTGCTTTGAAATAAAAGTCAATAATTTTAAAATCATTAATAGTAGTCCTCATAATATGAGTTTGTTTTCAGATTAAAATGTTGATGGTTTCTAGCTGTTTTACTTTATCCTCATTTTTTTGTCTACATTTCATTAGCTAAAGTGCAGTATCATCAAGAAAAGATACCTTGAGTTTGCTTTGCTTGAATCCCCCAAATGCCTATTAAAATTCCTGAGGTGGTAAATGTATAGAGTTAGGACTTAAACTGTAACAATGAAAATTTGAAATTCTCTCATATTCCCCTTGGATCCGAAGGCATTTTAGCCTTATGCTAGATGAAATTTTCAAGTTACCCTCATCCAGGAACATTCATTCCAGCTCGCTGAAGCTGAATAGCCAGTGGACTCGCTGACTAATTTGTACAGAAATGGTATTTTTAAATGAGCCCATTGTAAATTCTAAATCGTGATCACTATCTTGGTGCTCCAGACTAGAGAGTGCAGTGATTCTGTGAGCACAGCACTTGATTCCTAAAGGAGCAGGAAATCTTTGTCTGACTTTTCTGCTTATTGATGTGCTATATACAACTCTTTAATAAACCATGCCTAGGCTTGAACAGGGTCCTGGGCCCTGGAAATGCCTTCAGAGGTCTTCTGGCTCATCTTCCACATTTCCAAAGTGATTAACCTCCCTAGATTAAATTTCTTGCCTTGTTAAATTTAGATCACGCCATTGTAGTTTTCCATGTGTTCATAAAACCAGTCCCTCTTCTTTCTGAGCATACATGAGCCAAGCTATACATGCCAGGCTGCAAGTGACTGGTGTGATCATGTGACTCAGGTCTTGCCAGTGAACCATGAACAGAAGTCTTCTGTGTTACTTCCAGAGCTTATATGTGCTTTATTCCCTTATCCATAAAGGCAAATGGTCTCCAAGGACGGGCACAGCTTGTGGGCTGAAAAGAGCCCTGGCTTAGGCAAAAGTGTCCCAAATCCTGGCAGGCAGTACAGCTCCTGAAAGAAGGTCTTATATCCTGGGCTTACATGATGAGGGGCCTCACCCCACAAATGCACTGGAGCCTTCTCAGGATAGAAGACTAAGGTTAAGAACTGCAGAGGCATGAGGCCTCCGAGAGGCCCCAAAGACTGCAGAAAAGTGAGCCTGCTCTCCCAGTGTTCAGTGGGTCTCAGGTTGAATCACAAGTGCCTAATCAGATTAGCTGAAAGAGGTGAAAACACAAGGGCAAAAGTTTCAAAACGTATCACTTTGGACCTTTATCAGGCTTTAGTCTTGTAATGAGAATGAATCTGAGATAGCCCAGACCCAAAGCCAGCCTCAAGTGTGCTCAGACGAACACTGTGTTGGAAGCGTCTGCCTCTGAGGCAGCCACCTACCAGAGTCTGTGCTGAACCAGGGCCGAGAGAAGGTGATGTCACCCCGAGCTATGCAATATGTGACACATAGTGGCTGCCCTCTGACCTAGTGTTATGAATCCAGTAATGGAAAATACACCAATCATTTATTGTTAGTGTATAAAAAAATAGGTGACAAGATGGAGAAATTCTCAAGAAAAATGGAATATGACAAAAAGAATCAAATTGCATTACTAAAGCTGAAGGGTACAAAAATGAAAGTAAGACCCCGTAAGTGGACTTAGTGGCAGAACAGATGAAATCTGGGAAGAGGATGAGTGAACTGGGAGACAGCATGAGGAATGAGGTTTGCATAGCTGAAGCAAGGAGGAACGATGAGCAATACACATTGAAACAGCGCCTTACCATGTAAGACATCCAACGATGATGATGACAACACCTAACATTCATCTGACTAAAGATCCAGGAGGAGCTAACAGAAAGAATGGGTCAGAAGGAACAAATGAGGAAAGGATGAGAATTTTCCAAAACAAACAAAAGCTATGACAAAAGACTCAAGAAACCCATAAAACTGACTATGAACCCCAGTGTGTAGTTTCTTCTTACTGCTGTAATGAATTACTACAAAAGCGAGGCCTTTAAAGACCGTGCATTTATATCTCATAGATCTGCAGGTCAGACTACCAGATGAGCTCGCCTTATTCTTCTGCTTAGAGTCTCACAAGGCTGAAATCTAAACATGTGAAATAGCAAGCTCTTTGCCATAGGTTCCAGGGAAGAATCTGCCTCGAGTTCCTTAAGTGATAGAAGAAGGCAGTTCCACATAGGTGTGGAGCTGGGACCCCGCTTCCTGTAGTTGTCAGCTAGGATTCCCTTCATGTCTTTAAGACCACTGGTAGTCCCATCATATGCCTTCTCATTCCCCAAGCCAGTAAATGCCCACCTAGTCTTCGTTCCAGGCCATAGGCAATGCCTTAACACCTGGCTAAGTAACTGCCTTGGGTTTCGGCACTGAATTTCCATGACACTTTCCTCTTCCTTTTCTTCTTACAAATGAGAAATGCAGTAGAAAAAGTTGTGCACAACCTACCTATCTCTATCTCTGTGGAGAAATGTTGGCATTTAAATACCAGAGAGTCTGTAGAAGTCAGAATGCAGCCAGCTTCAAGCTTGTCTTTGGTCAGGTGTAGGGGCAGGGGTCCTCTTCGGTTTCTGATTTAATAAGAGGATTGTTTCCAGCTGAATGCAAGGCCAGGAAGGTCTGAACACATGAAGATGCACTGAGAAATAAAGAGGCCAGATGGTTATTGCGCTGTTTTGTTTTTGTTTTTTTTTAAAAAAGCCAGACTCTACAGGTGACTGCAGCAGAGACAGCTCACAGAGGAAAGACACACTGGTGCAGGCAATGCAGTTGAGCTCTGCTCCAGGCTGAGGTTTCCTGGAGGAGTTTTGTCCTTTGATGGGTAATGTCAATAGACCTTAGATGTGCATGATGACTGGACTTGAGGCAGAGACCCTAGAGATGGGGAGACACTGCAGAAATGGGAAACACACTATTGTGTCTTGTATTTAGGTGTCCCTAGAACTTCATGCACTCCTAGGTAGGGCCTTTGGAGCTGGCTGGATCTAGGGTGTGTGATACTGGGATTAAGGATGTGTGGTACTAAATTAACCTACTGTTTGGACCTGGACTAGTTCGAGTGGCACCACCCAAAGGACTGGTAACCTGGATGGGACTAAAAGGAAAGGTAGGCTGGCTGCTTGCTGGGCTGTTTGCTGCTTTGCTCTCTTGTGTCTGTTGTTATGAACTACTTTTCCCCTGAGGTAACTGTTCTATGCTACCCTGCCTTAGCGCCAATAGACTATAGACTGAAATCTCTACAAACTATAAGCAGAAATAAACTTTTCTTCCTTTAACATTGGGTGCCTAGTATTTTGCCTCAACAATGAGAAAAGAAATTAAGACACATGCCCCTTCCATCTCAGATCCCTAGACATCTCCTGAAAGACTGCTGTGGAGAGCAGAGTCACATGAATTCGTGTGATTAGGGATAGAACATGGGTTAGTCAGCTGATGGCTCCAACTCCAGCTTGCTCCATTATAAACACAGAGTGGGAGCACGTGTCTTATCCCCTTACAACAAGCTTAGAACTTTCCCAAACCACTGGTGCCCATTAACATTGCAGAAATACTGAGTCCTGTCTTCCTCAGCCCTGTACTCACACACACGGTGTGGAAAAGTTCTGAAGGAAGACTCATCACCCTTTTCATAAAGCATGGATGATCAAAGATCATCCAGCAAAGATCAAAGATCATGGATGATCAGACAAACTGAGTCACTTGTTTACACTGCTTTGCTCTGGATTGCTGCTTCCAGGGCATTGGCACCGTGAGCTCACCTGCATCACAGGACAGCCAGGGCATTGCCATGCCTTCTCCCTTTCATTAACTGGGCTTCTATACCAAAGCCTCAATGGTCAGAACTGTCATTCAGTCAAGTAAATAACACTTCAAGTAGTTCATAAAAGCTGTGGAATTGTAACTGCCCTCTAGTGAACTTTCGGCTTGTGGACATCTCACCCTTCAGTTAATCCTCTTAGCCTTTGAGCCTAACCCCCCAGCTCGGTGTGGGTGCTGCAGAGGCATGGGTAGATGAAGGACACTCCCTCTGTTCTCAAAGAGCTCGAGCGAGCATCAGCCCCACGCATGCGCACCTCCCTCCTCTCACAGAACTCTGTTGGTGCCACAGGCGTCCGAGAAGAGATGCCTCTGTGAGACTCAGTGCCCTCTTCCCTGAACAGAGGATTGGAGGGAGGCTCCTGCAGAAGCACCACCTTCCGCACCAGCTTTTGGGCCATAGAGGCTCCCGTTTGGTGTCGGTTTACCTTCTGCTTCCACATGACCCTGCAGTCCGTGTTTGAGTAAGAGGAGGGGAGCGAGGGTGAGAACCGACATGAGCAAGCACACAGGAAGGATCCGGGCACCATCGGGTGCTGGACAGAGTGTGTGGCAGAGGAAGAGCTTTCTTCTTGGTTTTGCATCACTGTGAGCTGGTCACGTCGCTGTCTCTATTCCATTGACTGTTCATCTACCTTACCCAACCCACTTGCCAGCCACTCCTCCCCCCGTGTCCTGGCCCAGTCACCTCTGCGCTCCCTTGCACCTATGGCACGCCGTCACATGGCTCTCCTGCAGGCTCATCTACCCACCTGCAGCCAGCTATGTACCCTCTTCCCAGCCACCAAACTGTTCACCTGCTTCTTTGCCCTCTCTCGAGGGGTTCCTGGGTGCTGGGAGCTTTGTTCTGGGGAAAGAAGGATGAGTCAGGCCCAGTGGCAGCTGAGAGGCCTTCCAGGCACAGAGCAGGAGACAGAGTAGCACCACTGGGCCCTCAGGGATGGAGCAGGATATGGTGGGGTGGGAGCGGGGAGAGAGGTGTGGGGAAGGCAGAACAGGAGCTGGGGGAAGGTGCCAGGAAGCCATGCACGATTCACAAGGAAGGCAAGTGCTGGGTGAGACGTGCAAGGCCACATCCTGACCCCTTGGAGGAGGGACTCTATCCTTAGTATTCCAAACCTCATCTGAGTGTTCTATGAGACATAACAAAGCACAAATTCAGGCCAGGAAATATTGTTTCACGTTGGGATTTGGATGGGGTCACACGAGGGAGTGAAAGAGAATCTGATCAAGAGTCCTAAATAGTAGCCTTGCCCCTATCAATAATCACCTCTGGAAATTCAGGAAAATCTTCCTTCCCTCAGTTTGCTTACTGAGAATCCATTCCAGCCTTAAATTCCTAAGTAGTGTAGATGGGATGCTCTTTAGTGATGGTTGTCATTAGCCAACATGTAAACACTGACTTCTGACTGCGTGCTCTAGCCAGCCACTTGCCACCTCATTTTCTCAGTCTATTTATTTAAACTAAGTAACCTGGAATCCAAGATGCACGCAGTCAGTGACAGCAGCCCTTCTGTGACAAAAGCTGATTACAGCTGCCTGGTCTGTCTGTGCCCTTCTTTGTGTCAGCTTTTTTCACATTCCAGCAGTGTAGACATTCTCTTTTCGAGCATCCAGGAATTTATTTTGTGCATAGAAAGGGTATAAAATGTGACTTAATTAAATTAGAAATAGTTAATGGGAAGCTAAGGGGGGAAACTACTGTACTTTAGTAATTTTTACAGCCCCTGCATCAACAGCACATTTTTGTCTTCCCACATGACTTGCATTTATTGCTTTTATTCCACTAGTTATTTCTTCTGTTGGAGACCACTGCAGTCAGATTTCCTGCCACCTGCATCTGTGTTTAAGCTCCAAGCCTGGCTATCTTTCCTGTGTCTCATTCACTGTGAGTGCTCACTCCAGTTTTCTCCAAATCTGGGTGGATTTCTTTATAGCAAGGAGTGCTTACCAAAAATGAGTAGCATAAGAGAAGTCTGTCTTCAAGGGGCTGTTGAAGAGTTAAGAGTTAAGAGATGTAGAATTTCCTTAAAAATTCTCATTTTGAACGTTTTTGGAAATATTCTGTTTCAAACCACTGATAAAATTAATATTAATAACCATAAGCAACACAGTTGGATCTAGATATTGCAGTCTGAGTTCTGCACAGCAAAATGCAGACACACGTTCCCTATCTGTGATAAAGGCCCTGGTTTTAACACAGGAGAAAGAGCTTGAAAGTGGAGCAGGAACTCAAGAGCTAACCTGTTTTGCTTTTTTCTGGCTCTGTTACCTACTCATAGGTGCCTTGAGCCATTTGGTTTCTCTGTGTTTTAGTTGATCCATCTATAAAAAGGGTGCATGTTGATATTCTTCCTAGGGTAGCCAGGAGGATTAAACATTGATGATATCAGGTAACCATGTGCTGTAGCACATAATGTGCTGTAGCAGTGTCAGCCAGGGCAACCGCCTTGCATAGTGGAAAACAATGGGCCACATAATTGGATGTTCAGAAACAGTGGCCAGTTGTTGGAATTATTGATGTAAATTTTCTTTCCTCTTTCTTTTGAGGATGCCACCCTGGAGTTACTATACAGTGTGGAGTTTGGGTCTTGAACAGTAAGAGAATGCCTGGTGAGGAGTGTAAGGAATCCTTGCAGATACCACACATCTCACAACCCGGGGACACTCTGGTATGAGACCAAGATGGAGGCTGGGCCATGGCACCTGGAGGACAGGAATCTTGAGGACCAGGAAAGACGCAGGGAATGTAGCCCAGAATCAGAACCTAGAATGAGTTCCAAAGATAGAAGACCTTGAGAACCTTGAGAGGAAGAACAATTCACTACTTTTCCTTCCTGGGCATGAAATATTCAAAGAGGTCCCAGGAGTGTGATGGTGAGCTAGTTAATCAAAGACAGTGTTGATCTTTGTGCCAAAATATACAAATGTGGGTCCACTATGTATGAAGCCACTTCAAACTCGGATTTTCCCTGATAAAGAGGAAATGACTAGCAGAGATGTACAAAAAGGCTGTACTGGGACAGGAGAGCAAGAAACAAACAAGAGCATCACCTGCTATGCCTGAGCAATGGTGCCTCCCACTTCCAAAATTTACCCTGAAATTATGACCCTAAGGTGATGCTATTAAGACGGAGAGCATTTGGGGAAGCCATAAGTCATGGAGAGAACCTTCACGAAATAGATCAGTGCTCTTGTAAAAGACTCCCAAGAGCTCTCTGAGCTACTTGCTTCCATATGAGGACCCAAGACAGCAATTTGCAATTCAGAACAGGGCCATCGCCAGACACTCAATCTTCTGCTACCCTGACGATGGGCTTCATGGCTTCTGGAACTTTGAGAAATCAGTTTCTGTTGTTTGTGAGTCACAGTGCTTGTGGCATTTTGTTGTAGCTAACTGAACAGACTTCAACAATAACTAATTGCTGCCTCCACTACGGGACCAGGTCCTGGAGGACAGGGCACCCCACCCCAGTGCGCCTTATTCAGTCGCCTACCGCACCCCACCTGCTTGCTCCTTCTCCTGCCCCACTCCCTTCTTTACTATCCTTTTCTTCTACTTGCCCCACTCATGTTCACTTATATTGCTCTGTCTTTGATGCTTATAGTTTTGTGCCTCTCACATTTTTAGTGAGAAGTAGAAGCCACCTGCATTAATATTTCTTCATTGTCAAGAAATATTTTAAAGAAATCCTATAAAAGATTCAGCTCAGAGACCAAATAGGGAGTTGAGTCTGTCAGTCTTTTTCTCCTTCTTCTCTCCTCCTCTTTCTTTTTCTCCTTCCTCTTCCCCATTCCCTATTTTTTTCTTTCCAGCAGAAGAAAAGTATGAAGCAGAGTGGCTCAAGATCCAAGATAGTGAATGTTGTCAGGGGCTGCAAGGAGAACAATTACATACAGGACACAGAATTTATATTATTATTTAATGATGGCCACCCAGAGTCAAATATGACAAAGTGTAGAAAATCTGTCCACAACACTAAAGACCTTGAAAACTCAGCCAAGGGCCTGGGTCCCACAGTAATGTCCTGTATGAGTCCAGCTGAAGACCTGGAGCCCATGTCAATGCCCCTCATGAGTCCAATTGGAAGCCTAGAGACCCTGACAATCACTGCTTGATGTATCTGAACGGGGAAGGCCCAAAGGTCAGTGGCGGAAGTTGGAATGTCTACGCCAGCAGGGTGAAGGATTTGTGCTAGTAGGTTGAGTGTTCTACACTGGAGCTGAGAAGCAAAGCTCAGAATAAGGACAAGGGTTCCCCCAAAAAGTATCAGAGTCATCCTCAGTGACAGTGAGGTCCTGAGCTTCTCTGATGATAAGAACAGCTGAATTCATATTGGAATCCAGCAGGAAAAGCTTCTCCTGGGGATTGAACAGCACACATCTTCCCCTCTGGAACCAGGAAGCGATGCTCAAAATAAGGACCAGAGCTCCCCCAAAGTGAACTGCAGCAACTCTCAGAGATAAGGTCCCGAGCTTCTCTGATGATAATGGCTGAATTCATATCAGGGGATCCGCCATGAAAAGTTCCTCCAGGAACTTCTTTCCCACTTCTCTTTATGCTGGCAACTTTCCTCAGGTGGGCTATTCGTACTCAGCACCATGTTAATTTAAGTTGACCACCAGTTTTTAATCCATAACAGTGAATATCTCATGCTTCCTGACAGCAAAAGGGGGGACACCTCTCTCTCTCTGTCTCTCTCTCTGTCTCTGTTTTTCTCTCTCTCTCTCTCTCTCTCCCTCTCCTCCACTCCCCCCCACCCCCAGAATATAGAGCTATCTTGCTCTATCAGTTATCTTCCTCTAACATGTAATTCTGTGGCACCACCAGGCATCTCTAGGGATCTGGTTCTACCACCGAGAAGACTGGCAAAAGAGGAGCAAGAAATTTCATGAGAAACCAAGGAATATGGTCTAGCCAGGCCAGGCTGAGAGGGGACACTGACACTTGGCACCAATCTATAATTAGTCCACCACAGCTACTCCTTGTGTCTTGAGTTGTGGCACTCTTCTGGGAGTTTCAGGACAAAGGGTGATAAAACCCTAACACACTTCCTGGAATTAGTGTAGCCATCTCTCACCTTCTCTGACAACTTTTGAGGTAGCAAAGGGCATCATTAATACCTTTGAAGGCGGACCACATGTTACACAAGAAGTTGCTGCTGTTTATATCTTCTGAGAACAAAGAAAATAAGGAAATTGAAGTTTCTAAAAAAATATTTGAATTAGTCTTCAGTGCATTGTCTGATCTTGAGAGATGAGTGAGCGTTGCTGAGGAGAGGGAGTTAGAGGCCACTGATAGGATCAGGAAGGGACAAGATTTGTTATTACAAAGTGACCCTTATGAACCAAGGGAGAGGGACAGACCTACTGTTTTTCTGTTTCTTGTCTTCCTCATTGATAAAACTAGAGATGAGAAATTTATAGCTTTCCTTTGAATTCGACTATCTTACGGTACTCATTATCAAAGATTTTCTAGAATCTCAAAATAAAAATACAGGATAAGGATTTTTAAAGGGAATCCAGAGAGCTTCAAGAACTTGCAGAATAAGAGGCTAACATGACTCTGGAATTTTTTAATATAAGAAACTAAATTAAATTTGACTGAGTTAAAATGAACAGAGATCAGGAGAACCGCATTTAACTAAAAATGAACAACCACAAAAGCTTCATATATAAACACAATATGAGTTCACAGTTAGGACAGTTGGTAAAAATGTGCTAGTAAATAGTAAATAAAACAGCAGAAAATATTTCACCACAGAAATAGCACTGATGAGATGAAAAGAGATTCCAACCTTCAGAGACCCAATAGTTTCAATGCCCTTGACAATCCCACATGGATGAGAATACTTCTCAGGGAACCTGGGAATCAAGGGAAAAATTACACTGCATTGTTTTAGCAAAAAGAAGAAAAGGCCTCCAAGAAGAGACACAGTTAAGAAGGTGAGAGCAGTTCGTTTCCCTACGGTATCCCCTTGCCGAAGTGATCCAGGTCAGTGCTCAGGCCATCTCCTCATTCAGTAACTTCTCTCACTTGGGACAGCAAAAGCAGGGTGAGAACTCAGTGCTTCACCGGACTCAACAAATATCACCTGAGAGTCCTCTTACTTCCTCATTCCTCCAGAATCACTGAAAGGAACAGCATAGCTCAATAGTCTGGGGACAATTAGGAATGCAAGAAGGGCTACATGCTCATGGTGACCACCAAAGGGTTTAGAAATCTGCACATCTGTTGCTGACTGGCTCATGTAACCCTCAGAGGTCTTCCCATGCAGCTGTGGGACACCTCACTTGCAAACTCCCCAATATGCACTCACACATTCCACAGGTGTCCCTGCAGTGATGCTTAAATACCTGTGCCCACAGTGTGTGTACACAACTTGTGGGCAGTGCAGGTGGGCTCCAGGAGATCATGAAGAAGCACTCACAGGCAGCTGGCTCTGTTCTGCAGGATTAGAACAAGGCATGCAATCCTGGGACACCCCAACTCTGGGGGAAAAATAAAGCAGTAGCACAGGTGCATCCAAAGTCTGCCAGACTTAGCCAGGGATTTAGCTCAGTGGCACAAGCACCTGCCTGGCAAGCACAAGGTCATGATTTCAGTTCCCAGTCCAATAAAACTCTGATAGGCCCTCCTGACTCTCTAGGTGGGCTGTTGCTGAAAGTCACTCCCTGTCAGCAAGTCTTGGAGAAGTGGAGAGCTTCTTTAAATGTGAGTCTAGCAAGACCAAACTTCAATTATCAGGGAGAATCAAGAAGATATAAGGAAAAAAACAGTCAACCCTTTCAAAGAAATTGAGTTCTACAAATTGTTGGCCACATAATTCAAAATCATTATCTTAAACTCAGGTGAGTTACCAGAGAATAAAAAACAAATAAATGATATCAAGGAAACAAGATGTGGACAACAAAATTGGAAGTTCAACAAAGAGGCAGAAACCACAAAAAGAACCTGACTGTAACTCTGGATCTGAAGAACATAACCAAACTGAAAAACCCAGTGGAGAGCTTCCATATCAAACTCAGTCAAACCAAAGAATAGATCACCAAGCCTGAAGATAGATTGCTTTAAATTTCCCAGACATAGGCCCAAAAGAATGAAGAGAGCATGTATGTATGACTCGTGCGATACCAACAACAGAAATGTGCATTTTGTGGTTCTCAGAAGAAACAGAAAGGAAAACCATGTACAGAAATAATGTCAGAACACGCAAGTCTGTATAGAAAAATAAACATGTAGATCTGTGCTCACAAAAATCCTTAAAAAGGCTGCACATGAAGGTATCCCACTAATATACAATATGTTCAGATTTAAAGATAAAAAGAAAACTTTGAAAATGGCATGAAAAAATGAATCATCATCTGTTAGTGAACCCTATTAATACCTTGAGTGGATTTCTTAGTAGGAATTTTACAGGCTAGAGACAGGATGGTATATCCAAAGCAATGGAGGGTAAAAAGCCCTTCTAACAAGAGTAATTTAACCAGTAAAGCTGACCTTGAGACATGAAGAAAAGATAAAGACTTCACCAGCTACCAAAAAGCTGTAGGGATTTGTCACTACCACATCTGCCCTACCAGGGGAGTCCTTCAAATCCGAAAGGGATGGGATCCTTTAGCTTGAAACAATAGGACACAACAAAGCAACAAGAGAACATATAATAAAAGTTTGAAATTGCTGGTAAAGGTGGTCATATCATTAAGCTCAGGATACTGTAATACCCTCATGGTGGCTGTAAATTATTTTAAACAGCTAAAGAAAAAATCATTAAAACATTTACAGGCACAATAATTCACTAATGAGTACATTATAAAAGTTGTAGATAGTTTCATCAATGACATAAAATGGGAGAATAAAAATTTAGAGTTTTCATGTGTGATAGAAGTAGAGTCAGCTTATAGTAAAGTTATGACTATAAAAGGTTCTATGTCTTTTACATCCTTTGTTAGGTTGATTTCTAAGTATTTCATTTTTTGGGGGGATGCTACTATGAAGTGTTATTTCCATAATTTATTTCTCAATGAGTTTGTTGTTAGTGTACAGGAATGCTATTGATTTTTGAGTACTTTGTATCCGGCTATACTACTGAATTTGCTTATTGACTCTAGTAATCTTTTGATAGACATTTTGGGGTTTGTTGTCAAGTATCATGTCATCTGCAAATAGTTATAATTTAACTTCTTTCTTTCCTATCCTTATTCCTTTTATTTATCTCTCTTGTCTGATTGGTTTGGCTAATATTTCCAGAACTATATTGAATAGGAGTGGTGATAATGGACATCCTTGTCTTGTTTCTGATTTCAGAGTGAAAGTTTTCAATCTTTGTCCATTTAATATGATGTTGGCTCTTGGTTTGTCATGGATGGCTTTTATCAGATTGAGGTAGAGACCATTTATTACAATTTTCTGTAGAGTTTTTGTCATGAACAAATGTTGGATTGCATCAAAAGCTTTTTCTGCATCTATTGAGATGATTATGTGATTTTTGTCTTTGGCTCTGTTGATGTATTTTTATACAATGGAATATTACTGAACTATAAAGAAGTATAACCTTGGGGTTTGCCCCATCCCTGAAAAAAAAGAGGCTAATTTTAAGGTTTTATACATAAATTAAGGCAGCTTGAGACCATACTCAATTGAACTCACATTTGTAAATATCATATTATCTCTCTAGTATAAAAAAACCTTGAAAGAGTAATAAGAACCAAAATGTGCACAGAGTTTATGATAAGGAAAGGGAAAGAAAGTTCTCAAAAGGAAAAAACAATTGGGATAGGAGAAAGGGAAGAAGGAATAAAGGAAAAGATTATACACATATAGATATATGTATGTATGTATGTATGTATGTATGTATAAATACACAAGATAGATAACTATACTATTAATCTCTGTTAGTTCATCCAAAAGAACAGTTTGTGCTTTCATTGTTTGATAATTTTTTATATTGAGATCTTGAACAACTACTTCTGAGATAATAATATGCAATATATTAGTTATTATTAATTCCCTATTTTTTGAAATTCTGTCATTTGTATCTCTTTTCTTTTTTTAAAATTAAGAAAAGGTTCTTTTTAAGCCTCAGGATAATAACAAATGCATGCTAATACACACACAATAGGCAAAGAAAAAAGAGTCAAACATCATTCTAAACAGATCAAGTGATTTTCATCTTTGACTGTTGATATGACCTTTTTCTATTTTTCTGATATGAGAATTCACCACTATAAATTTCCTTCCTAGGACTGCTTAATTGCCTCTCATAAGTTCCAATATCTTGTGTTGGCATGATCATTTAATTGTAGATACTGTTTAATTTCTACTATAATTTCCTCTGTGTCCCATTGGTTGTTCAGGAGGGTGTTAATTTCCATGTGTTTATGGAGTTTTTGTGTTTTCTTTTGCTACTGATTTTGAATTTCATTGCACTATGGGCATATAATATGAATGAGATAATTGCAATTCCTTTGCATTTTCTTAAACGTGCTCTATTGGCCAGCAGGTGGTCTATTTTGGACAATGTACCATGTACCTTGAGAAAAATGTATATAGTAATGCTGTGGGGTGGAATACCCTGCATATATCTACTATTTGCTCACAGGTTTGGTTCAGTTCTAGCATTTCTTTGTTGATTTTTTTGTCTGGTTGAACTATCTGTGACAGTGGTATATTAACATCCTCAATTACAACTATGTTAGTGATTATTTGATGTTTCATATCCATGAATATATTTGTTTTATATATTTGGGTGCATTTATCCTTATGACTGTTGCCTCTTCATCTTGGGGTTTTCCCTTAACTAGTATGTAGTGAATGTCTCTGTCTGTTTGGATCCATATTGGGTTGAAGTTTTATTTCCCCTTCAATAGAATAGCTATCCCTGCTTTTTTTCTGGCCTCCCATCACATGAAGTATTGTCTTCTATCCTTTGACTTTCACTCTACAAATTTCTTTTTGAGCTAAATGTGGTTCTTGTATGCAGCATATTATTGAATCTTGTTTCTTAATCCATTCTGTCATCTATTTCTTTTAATTAGTGAATTGATCATCTCAATAGATAAAGAAACAGTATTTCACAAAGTCAACATCTTTTCATAACAAAAATCCTACAGAAAATGGGAATAGATAGTCTTTACCTCAATCTGACAAGAGCCATCTATGACATACCAATAGGCAACATCATACTAAATGGCCAAAAACTGAATACTTTCATTCTAAAATCAAGACAAGAATGTCCACTATCATGACTCCTATTCAATATAGTACTGACAACATTAACCAGAGAAACTAGACAAGAGAAACAAATAGAATAAATGAAGATAAGAAAGGAAGAAGTTAAAATTATCATTATTTACAGATTACATGATATTCTACACAGAAGATCCCAAAAACTTCACCAAAGAACTTCTAGATTTAGTAACCAAATTCAGTCACATATGTGGATACAAAATCAATACTCAAAAATCAATAGCATTCCTGTATGCAAGTAACTCACTGACAGAGAAATTAGGGAAATGGTCCCTTTCAGAATAGCATGAAAAAAGAAAAAAGAAACACATAGAAATCAATCTAATGAAGGAAGTAAAGGATCTCTACATTGAAAATTATAGTACTCTGAAAAAAGGAGATAGAGAAGATATCAGAAAATGAAAAAATATTCCTTGCTCTTCGGTAGGAAGAACCAACATAGAAAAAATGGTCATAGTTCCAAAATCGTTATACAGATTTAATGCAATCCCAATCAACATACCATAAGTATACCTCACAGAACTAGGGAAAACTTTCCTAAAATACATTTGGAACCAGAAGAGACCTAGAATCACAAAAACATTTCTATGTAACAAAGGCAGGCAGGAGGCGTCACAATCCCTGATTTGAAATTATACTACAGATCTACCATATAAAAACAGCATGGTACTAACAAAAATACAGATATGAAGATCAGTGGAGCAAATTAGAAGATACAGACACAACTACAAATAGACTCAGTCACTTTATCTTTGACAAAGGGGTCAAAATGCTCACTGGAAGAACAGTAGTCTCTTTAATACATGGTGCTGGAAAAACTGACTTTCCACATGCCAAAGTCTGAAACCAGGCACATGTCTATCACCATGCATTAAACTAAAGTCAAATGGATCAAAGATCTAAATATTGAAATAGAAACATTAAATTGCTGGATGATAAAACATGTAGAGCTCTTGAAGACATAGGTACAGGCAAAGGCTTCATAAACAAAACACTGACTGCAGGGAAAACACTACAAAGAATTACCAACAGGGATCTCATATTAAAAACACTTTTGCTTGCCAAAAAGTATCACAACAGAGTGAAAAAATAGGTTGGGGAAAATTTTAATCACTTGTTCTTCAGACAAAGACCAATATCTAGAACATATAAAGAATTTAAGCAAACAAAAAAAGGATTTAAACAGCCAGAGCCCTGAAATTTAAAGACCAGTCCAAAAATGGGCATCTGAGATGAATATATCCTTATCAGAAGAAATACAAATTGCAAATAAAAATTTGAAAAAATGTTCGACATCATTGGTGATTTGATAAATGCAAATTAAAACAACACTGAGATTCCATCTCATCCCAGAACTCACGGCTATCACCAAAAAAATCAACTAGTAACAAATGCTGGAGTGGCCATGGGAAAAATGGAAGCTTTCACCACTGTTGGTGGAAGAATAGACTGGTGCAGTCACTATGGAAATCAGGTTGGAGATTCCTCAAAAAAGTAGGACTAGAGGATTCACTTGATCCATCTATTCCCCTTCTTGGCATCTTCCCAAAAGAATTAAAAGCATCATATTACAATGATATATGCACACTAATTTTTGTAGCAGCAGTTTTTGGTGACTAAATCCTGGAAACAATCCAAATGCCTACCAACAAGTGAATGGATTAAAAAAAAAAGATGTTTTTTAATACATTGGAATACTACCCAGCCCTAAAGAAGGACACACTCTAGACATTTATATTTTTATGGATTCACCTTGAGACCATACTCTTAAGTGAAATAAATCTAACAAAAGTGTAAACATTTCATTGTCTCTCTGTTGTGAGAAACTATAAGTATACTCAAGAACAAAAATGCATAATACATATTGGGAAATGGCAAGAAAATTTTCAAAAGGGAAAAGGAATTGGGAAGTGAAGTAAAGGGAAAAGAAAGAAATGAGAAAAGAAGGATAAAATGGAAATAAAGCTTTGAAAATAAGGAGGGGAAAGTGGAAGGGAAGATAGAAGAATGGGAAAAAAGAAGAATCAAGATATACATGTACAAGCGCAAATTTACTATGGTGAATGTGATGATTTTGTATATCTAAATTGTACCAATAGATTTAATGATAAAAAATAAGATCAAATGGCAGAGGAAAATAGTAATAGAGGAAGAAAAGAATAAAGGAGAAAGAAAACAGTCTGAAAATAACTAAATAATTAGAATGTTTTTACCTATCAATCATTCTTTGAATGTGTATAGATTAAATTATCATAATCAAAAGATAGAGCGGTAAAATATGCATTTAAAAAATAAGATCCAAAAATTCTCCCTATGAGATTTATTTTAGCTTTACTATATCCATCTATTTATTTAACATATTAATATTTAATATTAGTATATTAATATATATCTGCTGAAAGTGAAGGTATAGAAAAAGATATTCCTTGCAAGTTATAAGCTAATGAAAGCAAACATGACCACTCTTATATCAGGCAAAATACAGTTTAAATCACAACTTTGAGGAAAGAGAAAAACATAGTAATAATAATAAGTAATTAATACTAAGAAGAAGAAATTCTTGAGCACAAAATAACAATTGTAAATACACACATATTTATATCTCCAACATCAAAGCATCTAAATATATAAAATATATATTAACAGAACTAAAAGGAGAAATCCAATGATACAGTAAATGTGATGCTGTGGCCTGAATGTTAGGCTCCCCTGAAGTTCATTTTTTGGTACTAAATCCCCATGATGAATGCATTAGTAGATAGGGTCCCTGGGAAGGGATCATGCAATAACAGCCCCGCCTCATGAATGAGATCAGTGTCTTTCATGGATGACAGTGATTTCCTTTCTGTAGGGGGTGGGGAAAATGACATTCCCCGGACACTGGAGCTGCCACACTTTCATCTCAGATTTCCCAGCCTGATAAATCTATGTCCATCGCTACGCACTACTCAGTCTGAGGCATGTTGTTGTCACTTCCCGGATGGACTAAGGCAATGGGGCCCTCACCACTTCAGCAATGGATGGGTCCTCCAGACCAGAGTCAGTGAAGAAGCAGTGCAGTTCCGCAGCATGACAGATCAAACTGAACCGCGTATGTTACCCAAGCAGCACACAGATATTCAGAAAAGCCACATGAGACACTCTCTAAACTAGGTCCTAGGTTAGGTCACAAAGCAGTTCTCAGCACATATGAAAAGACTGAAACCATTTCAGGAATGTTTTCTAACCAAAATGGTTGAAACAAGAAACATAAGATAGCAGAAATAAATCTGTAAAATTTGCAAACATGGAAATTAAACCACAAATGATCAAGGGAGTAACAATGTGTAAGAGAAGATATTAAAAGAGAAATTGAAATATTTTAATGCAAATGAAAACACACATACAAAAACATGAGATATAACCAAATAATTCTCAAAGGAATTTTATAGGAATTTTAATGTATTTGTACATTCAAAAAGAAATATCTTAAGTGTGATTTAAATTAATGCCTTACAAAACTTGAAAAAACAACAAATTCATGTCAGCAGAAGGGAGAAAACGACAAAGATCAGAAGTGAATAAATAGCTGGGCCTGGTGGCACTGGAGTGTAATCCCAGCATTCAAGAAGCTGAGGCAGGCAGATCACCATAAATTCAAGGCAAGTCCTGGCTACACAATGAGTTCAAGGCCACTCTGGGTGACATGGCAAGACCCCATCTCACAAAGCAAAGCAAAACAAACAAACCAACAAAATAAATGCAAAAAAAAGAAAAAGAACTGAAATAAATGCAGACTAGAAAATCAGAAAAATCAAGACAGCATACTGTTTAAAAAGATTTTTAAAAACTGACAAACTTTTAACTTTTAGCTGGACTAAGAAAGAGAACATAAATTTATAAATGAAAGAGAAGTCATTACAACTGATATCACTGAAATTTAAAGGATCATGAGAGTATGAAAAACTCAGTATCAATGAATAAGACAGCTTAAAGAAATGAATAAATTCCTAGAACCATAAATTTTTCAAGACTGAATCATGAGGAAATACAAAATCTGAAGATATCGACAAGGACTACAAAGACTAAATTATTCATCAGAAACTTCTTAATGAAAAACAAGACCCCAAAACATATGCTTTTACTGGTGAATTCTATCAAACATTTTAAAATTATTCATAAACTTTCTGAAACTTTCCCAAAAATTGAAGTGAAGCAAGCACTTCCAACCTCATTTTATAAGATCAGCATCATCATGATATCAAAATCAGACAAGGGCATTATAAAAAAGATTACCTTGGTGAACATAGATGCAAAAAAATCCTTAGTGTGTTTTAAACCAAATTTAACAGCACATTAACAGGATCATAAAACATGATCCAGTGGGATTTTCCAATAGGATGAAATGATGGTTGAACACTTGTGAGTCAATGAACTGGATACACAGAATAAAGCGTAGAAATCACCAGATCATCTTAACAGATGCAGTGACACCATTCGACAATATTCGGCATCCCTGACAGGACCGCTCAACAAGCAAGCACAGAGGATATACATCAGCACGGTAAAGGAGATCTGTGAGAAGCTCATCACTAACATCATACTTGATGGGGCTTTTCCTTAAAGACCAGGAAGAAGACAAGACTTTTCTTGCTTGTTTCTTACATTAAAAATAATAGTGTAAGTAGTGGAAAAAACAATTAAGAAAGAAAAAGCATGCAAATCAGAAAGAACACTGCAGTTGTTTCTTCATACTAATGGCTTATTAGAAAAAGAAATCAAAGAAGCAATCTCATTTATGATAGCATCACACAGGACACATTATTCAGGGATAAATTTAATCAAAGTAGTGAAATATTTAATCGTGCAATCTATAAAGTATCAGTGAAAATAATTGAAAAAGATATAAATCAATGAAAAGATATCCTATGTTCCTGGATTACAAAAATAAATATTGTTAAAATATCTATAAGGTTCAAAATGGTACACATATTCAATGCAAGCCCTATCAAAATGCCAATGACATTATTCAAGGAAATAGGAAAAAATTGTAAGAGTTATATGAAACCACAGAAGATCTAAATAGGAAAATGGTGGAATCATCACAACTCAATAATTTCATGCTTTACTACAAATATATATCACTTGAAATAACATGGTGGTGCATTAAGACACACATTGATAAGTGGAACAGAGTACAAAGTTAGAAAAATAATCTAGAGCATGCATGGGTAATCAATCTTTGACAAGGGCATCAAGGAAACAAAATGGAAAGAATTTTCAGTAAATGGCCTTGGAAAAACTGGATAGCTCTAGAAAGAAAGAAAGAAAGAAAGAAAGAAAGAAAGAAAGAAAGAAAGAAAGAGAAAAAGAAAGAAAGCATTGGAACCTTAATTTACACAATACACAAAAATCCATTAAAACCTGAACATAAGATCTGAAGCCATAAAGCTCATAGGAGAAATACAGGTGAAAAAGCTCTGTGACATTGCTCTTAGGAATGATTTTCTGAGTAGGAGCCCCAAAATATGGCCAACAGAAATTAAAATGAACAAATAGGGCTAAAACAAATTAAAATTTTTTTGTCTTGCAAAGAAAACAGTGAATAACTGTGAAAGGTGGCCTATTATTAGAAGAAAATGTTTCTGAATCCTGTATTTGCTAAGGGTTGAACACTACTGTAAACCCAAATAATGAGTTCAGTCACCCAAGTATTGTAATGCTCTTTCTAGTTTTCCTCACAATCCAAAAAGTTATATTTATAATCCCATTGAGACATCATTAGAATTCCAGCAAGTTAATTCCAATCTACCACCACCAATGCAACCCACGGTGAGAGTAAAGACACCAAGACATATTCCAAGTTAAGGGCAGCCAAGGGGCCCTAAATCCAATCTTGTGAGGACATACGGACAAAAGCCCTGATCCTAGGCCTCTCCCAGCATTTATTGTCTTATGAAGAAGGGGGGTGGCTCAGTGATGAGTGACAGTGAGGATGGTGAGAATTACCTGAGTAACTTGAGCTGGCTGGACAGGTGCAAGAATGGCATCTCTGTAAATCTGCAGAGATAAAGATATGCAGAAGGGTCAATTTATATAATCCAATTAAGGTAGCAGTGGGATTGTTTTGAGGGGCTATGGCTTAGGTTTCTGGTTTCTGATATGCAAACTCTTGTGACCTGAGGAGTCATAGCCTCTTAGCTTGAGGCTCTACCCAGGTGAAGTTCCCGGAGCTATTTGCTCACGCGCTCAATCCTGTACTTATCTGTATTGTATGGAGAACACTATTCCACTATTTGAGGAAACAGGACTGGAGGAAACAGGACTGTCCCTTGGCTAAAGAGATTGCTTATTAGCACCTTGGGCTAGCCTTATTTGCAATGCTTAGAGCCAATTGAAAAGAGAAGGAAATACTCTAGCCAGTTTTTTACATATCAGTATAAGGAAATGAGCCTCCAAATTAATCAAAGTCACAGTAATTGTTTTGGATTCAAAGGGAGTCACTGGATGAGAGATGTCTTCCACAAACACCTTAAAATAAGACTAATAACCTGATTTTAAACTGGGCCTAGCATGTGAACCGATATTCTTCTAAGATATACAAATGGGTAACTGGTGTGTGAGAAAGTGCTCAGACTCATTAATAAGAAAATATGAATTCAAAATAACAAGATATCAGGTCATTCTTGTTATGATGGCATTTATTTGTTTATTTATTTATTTTTACAGCAAGTATTGGTGAAGAAGTAGAGAAAAGGGAACCTTCATATTGGTGGTAAAAATAGGAATCAGTGCAGCCATTATGGAAAACAGTATGAAGATTTAAATGATTCAAATAATTAAATGCAATTAATATCGTAATTAAAATTAAACTAACATATTTAAAAGATTAAAATAAATATGCAGTAATTAAATTAATCATCATCAAAATAACACTCAGGTAGTCAAAAATGAGATCACTATGTGAACCAGCAACCCCACTTCTGAGTACTTACCCAAGGGATTAAAATCAAGATCTCCAAGAGACACCTGCATTACCGTGAGCACTAGAACATTCTTCACTACAGCCAAGATACAGACGCCATCTCAATGCCCAGCAGTGGCTGGATATAAAGGAAATTAGCTGTGTACATGCACATGATGAAATGTGTACCTAATCAAAAAAGGAAATCTGCCGGAGTCCAGCTGCGGCAGGGCTAGGGTTTCCCAAAGGTGGACAGGGAGTCGGCGAGCGAGAGACACAAGACACTGCACACCAGTCTGTGAGTGAATCTGAATCCGCTTTATTTTTTAGAAGCTGGAATATATATTTGCTAACCTTGGCAGTAACCCCCAGCCCCAAGTAGGAAGCGCCCCAGGCCCAAGGCCAGGCAGAGACAATACCAAGCAATAGGTATTAATTAACCTCAACCCCAAGCAGGGAGCGCCCCAGGCTCAGGGCAATAGGTATCAATTAACATCTCAATCTTGTTACTTAGTTAGCTTGGGAAATGTAAGCCGATGCACTTGAATGCCTGCAGGAGGGAGAGATGTGTGAGGCTATCGTGCCACTCCCTACATTGTTTCCCTTATCACTTATTGGAGTATGGCAGTCCCTGTGAGGACAGCGCCTGTCTTAGGTCAATGACTCTTCATATGAACCCAACCAGGCCTTACCCGTCATGGGCCTGCAGGACAGCAGTTGGTCCTGTGCCTGTCTTAGGCGGCTGGTGGCATAACATATGTGTCCTAGTTGCCCGTCTTTGGCTGCCTGTAGGACAGCGCCTGTCTTGGGTCAAGGACTCTTCATATGAACCCAACCAGGCCTTACCCGTCATGGGCCTGCAGGACAGCAATAGGTCCTGTGCCTGTCTTAGGCGGCCAGTGGTGTAACATATGTGTCCTAGTTGCCCGTCTTTGGCTGCCTGTCCAGTG